>BQNB010048997.1:0-42262 GCA_026074375.1 Tanacetum coccineum | reverse complement strand
TGGTCCCTAAACTTTCCTAAGACATTGTGAGAGACACAATGGCCTCGTTTATTTCTAAAAACATCGTGAGTAATACAATAGTATTTAAAACTTGTCATGAGTTTACATAATACCGTTTTGCATAACCTTGAAACCCGTCACAGACTGCCAACCCTACGTTATTTTACTATTCGACACCGAGTTTGAACACTCGCCTTGAACTTCTGAAAAGCATACATTGTCACATAACTCACCACATAGAAACATGCCTACTAATTGGAACGAGACTAGTAACTTGTCATCTCGTAATGTACCGTCTTGGAACATCAACTTTTGAAACACGACTCATTAACGTCTCATTCCTTCCTCTTTACTTCTTGTGATTTTGAAAAAGTATATCGTCAAGAAGACAACTTCTAAGTTCGGCAGATATCGACGACTCATAACCCAACATATTGCTGATATGCTCTTTTGTCTTAAGCGGAACGAGATCCGAGATGCTGAGAACGAATCACGCATAAAAGACCCTTGAGACAGACCATGCTAATGAAGGTCACGCTTTCCGACTAGAATGTCATTAGGAACGACTCAACCAACAGCCCCCACTCCAAAGAGAAAATCTCGAACATCATAGCTAATGATGACATTTTTATTTAAAACATTTCTTTGAAAACTCTCGATATATTATTCGCTTCATGGTACGGATATTTCCATTTCCTTTAATAATTAATTGTTTGTACAATTAATTTCACATAACCCATTTTAACATCCTTGATATACCATTTTATTAATATGTGCTTGTTTTAGCTATTTGATATTAATTCTCTTTAATAATTAATTGTTTGTATAATTAATTCACCTATCTCGTTTAGCATCCCTCATATATTGTTTCTTTGAGGATATGCCTCTTTTAACTATTCGTATTTGGTCTCTCGTTTGCATCGATTAATCGTACATATGGCTATCTATAGCCTTCTTCATGATCAATTAGAACAAATCAATCTCTACATTCATTTTGTACGGACATTCTTGATATTTTATGATCTAATGTTTTGTTATTTTGCTACTTAAAATCATTTATAAAGCTTATATGTTTGTCAATATTTTATCTTTGTGAAATTTTGTTTATATTGAGTTAGATTTTTTTTTCTTTTCATTGAATTTGGTTCGGTAACCCTTTCGTTTGCATTGATCAATGATCTTTGCTTCTTCTTCATAAATATATTTCATCTCTCATTCTAGCATTCTTTGCTCATACATCATTATACCCTAATAATAAATTGTTATACTCGACATAACCTTTTTACATTGATAACTACTCCCTCTAGAGATTTGTACTTATTCTTTGATTCCTTCATTCACATTTATTATTTCATTCTTCGATCTTGATGGGTAATACTACTCGATATGTACTTCTTTGATCATTCGTACAACTCATTAGTTCTCATTTTCGTATGTTTTCTTATCTCTATCCTTTCTTTAAGGATTCTCGTAACATTTAATCCGTACTTACATTCACATCGCGGATACTTTGTATTTTTCTTTCATTTTATTTGGCATTCATTTTAAGTATTCGTTTGCTATCCCATTTGATTAGTTTGTTGAACTCCTCGAACATGTTTTAACACATAACTACGTTAAAGTATTAGAGACACCACCTTTGCAGTACAAGGTGCATTATGTTTATCGACCATGAGAGTGAGAAGACTATACCGACTATGGAGGATACACTACGAGCTTGACCGCAAAAGCAATTGGAATACTAATCCACGTTAGTAGGATTTTCTTGCAACGACAGTTACCGCACCGGCAACAAGGCCGCACCATTCGAGACACTCTTCGACCAAGAGTGTCAATCACCCGTTTGCTAGACCAAGGTTGGGGTGGTCGAGTCACTAGCACCGGCACTTAACCATGAAACAACTAAGAAGATCAATTAGATATGCAACAAAATACAAGCTGCTCATAATCAAGGACAAAATTATTCAAATGTAAGGATACGCTTCGGCAAACAGGGAAAGCCGAACCCACGTCATATTGGGCCTTTCCAAGATCTTTGCTAAAGTTAGAACCGTTGCCTATCGACTCGAACTCCCAGACAAACTAAGACAAGTCCATAGTACTTTTCACGTCTCGAACATGAAGAAGTGTTTGCCTGACGAAACACTTGGTATTCTGTTAGATGAAATCCAAATCTATGACAAGCTTCATTTCGTCGAAGAACCTGTTGAAATTATCGACCGTGAGGTCAAGCGTTTGAAACAAAGCCGTGTTTATTATGTCAAGGTACGATGGAATTCAATAAGAGGTCCCGAACTTACTTGGGAACGTAAAGTTCAATTTCAAAAGAAATATCCGCATTTAATTGGTAATTTTGCACCATCGTCAAATGCCACAACTTGAGCTTCGGGATGAAGCTCATTTAACGGGAGAAGGATGTCACACCACGTAAATTTCAGGTCATTATTTTAAACTTTTCCGATCATTATTCTTGACTTTTATACGTTACGTTTGAATATGGCAATTTTCCGGGAAGTTGTCCAGCGTAAAACTGAAAATCGTCATCGGACGCGTTTCGGCTTCGGACTTTGATTAATCTAAGTGTTATATGCATTATTTTATCCTTTTAAATTGTTATGTATTTTACGTGCACACTTGATATTGATTTTTAGGTTTTCGCGCATAATTTACGTTTTTCGCGTTTTTGTCCAAACGAAACCCCGAAAATTCACCACTTTTACATGTAAATCCTAGATATCAACCATTATCATTCCTAGTAACAAAAAATTCGAAATATGTCCTTCCCTCCTCTCCATAATATTGGTTCTAGCTTCAAAATAAAAGAAATGACATCTTTTCTTGTTTTTAGCCTACATGTGTGCATGTAAGTATGGATAGTGACCTTTCATGAGGTCTTTCTCATGCACAAACACAAACATGTGACCATCTTACATCAACCTTGACTCATTTTGACTCATGATGGCTAGTAAACTTTTAAAAACATATGATACTTGTGCAAATGGCTTAACCTTGGTTCACGTTTTCTTTCTTTTCTCTTGTGTGGCCGAACCAACTAGCACACACATACAAGTGTGCTAGTCACTTGACTAGTCAACCATATAACCTCAAACCCTAGACTTTGCACTATATATACCTCACTTATATCACACTTTAGGGTTCCATCTATTCTTCAAGCCTTCAAGGTTTTTCTTTTCTCTCTTCTTGTGCTCCAAGCCTCACGGCTCAAAACCCATCATAGGGATTCAATTTCTTTTGATTTTTGTAACACCCCCAAATTGGGTCACAGCGGAATATTTTTCGAGAGCGTTACTTCATAATACAACAGCACAAGATATGAGAGAATGACCTCTAAATGAGTCGTTTGAAAAGTAATCTCGTTGTTTTTCTTAAAATAACAACTGTTGTAACATTTGTCCCAAAGTATGCATCAATAATGTAATACTGAAATAAAACAATGAGATTTGTTTGTAGAAATTCATGAATGTAATCTTGTAAAGTTTGGACTCCAATGCACACAAGATAAGCCAGGCATCTAATTCACCTGAGAAATACATGCTTAAAAGTGTCAACATAAAGTTGGCGAGTTCATAGATTTTTGTAAGTAAAAATGTAAACCACAAAACTGTATATATATAAATTTACTATGTTGCAAGTCCCACCCATACAATACTTGCAACGCATAAACTTAAATCTATAGGTTTTGAATATGCGTATAAAACACAAACCACACAAAATGTGTTTGTTAAAATGTTGGAATCAAAGATTTGTAAAGTATGCATGTTATAATAGTTACCAAAATTGTATGTATGAATGTTAGACCGCAATGTTTCAAAGAGTATGATAATTGTAATAAGCACAATATCACAAAATGTTTCAAGTATGTATTGCCTAGTATGCAACATGAGGAGAGATTACGATTGCACCCTTAAGTTCATGAAACTGTGACGTAGACTTATATGTATGCCACTTTATTCAAGGAACAATAAGAGTTCATGAGTATGTAGTTGTTGGCCATGTAGACACCAATCCAGTCATGCTCCGACATGGTATAACGTTTGTTAGTTCGATCTCGAACTAGTAAGAGCTAATCACCCGAACGAGGGTTGTCAATCCCTAGTAGATCTATTTTATAACATTCGCGCTTACCCTCTGAGTAATTAACAGTTCATGCAACTTAAGCTAATCCGTAATAATAAAAGTAGAGTATAGTTGTTGTGTCCATATGTGTAAACAAGTATTATATCTCACCGTGAGATATGAAAATAATTGTAAAACAAAGTTGTAATGCATTTGTAGATACTTTGTGAAAACAAGTATGTAAACGTGTATGTAACCAAGTTACGAAATCAAGTATGCCATCACGTATGTAAAAGAGATTGTAAATGAATATGTAAACAAGTTGTAACGAGCATGTATTCTCCTCCGAGATTTGTAAAGCAAATGTAAAACAAGTGAAATAGGGGCTAGAAACTCACCTCTAGTGAAAGTAGTGATTATCGCAAAATCAACAAAGTAATCGTCGCAAACGATCCGAAATGCAACTAGTATGTGATGAACTAGAAACCCTAGATTTTGATTCTAAACCCAAAATCCTTATGAAAATCCCAAATCTTGATTATGAAAACCCTAACTTGATCTTGATAACCCCTTGCTTTAACCCTAACTTAAAATCACTTGGAACACCTTAGATTATACCCTGAACACCATTGTATGCTAGAATTATCAAAGAAATGGAAGGAAATGAAGATCCTACGGTGGTGTTTTATGCCGTGGGAAATGAAGGAGAGAAAGAGAGATTTTGGTGTTTTTGGTATATGAATGAATGAAGCGAAAAGTCTAGTGAATGTGTAGTATTTATAGGATAAATATCTAGAAGCTATTTAAGAAAATATCTAAGAAAATATCTAGGAAAATATCTAAGAAAATATCTAAGAAAATATCTAGGAAAATATGAAAAGTTATAAATTATCTCCGTAAAATCATATAACACTTATTTGACGTAAACTTTTATTTGTTTGATGTCGGTTTACGTTTTTAGTTTACGCGATTTAACTAAACGGTTGAAATTAAAAGTAAACACGTAAAAGTTTAAAATAAATAGTTGAATATTTATTGGCGTAAAATGACTCGAAAATGTGGGTTGTTACAGTGAATATTTATTGGCGTAAAATGACTCAAAAATGTGGGTTGTTACAATTTTCTTCAAGATTCAACCATTCCAAGCTCATTTCTAATCATATCTAAGGTGTTCCCAAGCATTGGTTTTTTGATTTTCAAGATCTATTAAGGGTTTCAAGAATTAGGGTTTCATTTTATTTTAGGGGTTTTGCAAGATCTTGGTGTATGTTATAGATCTAGTGTTCAATCTTATTTCTTCATCATTTGTAAGCTCTTTCTTGAACCTCCTTTTGATTTCTCTATTTTTTTACTCTTGGTTTAAATCCTATTCTGTTTGTGTTAAATTTTCAAAAAGAAATGAAACGGGTATGTGAAATAATGATGTTTTATGCTTTCTTTTGTAATAATCTTTGATATTAGAAAGGATGAGTGAACATGTGTGTAACACCCCACCCAACGTACATTGGGTTGCGCAGCGGAAATTAGCAATTGGGCGTTACTAAATAGCACCATTTACCAAGATAATAGAAAACGACCCAAATGAGACGTTTGTAAAACATGTGTTCCATTATTAATCAGAGTTAAAAAGCGTTTAGGTCCCCACAGAATCGCAACCACCGTCTATTACAATCATTGAAAGACAATTGTTTCAAATAAAAGACATTGTTTTAACACAACTTAAGTCATTGTTTTTGAAAGACCAGAACACACAAGTAGTCTTTCCATAAAATCCATCACACGCATGACACCTCCATGCCATTGTTGCCTTCATCCTTGGTTACCTGGGATAAAACATGTTTAAAACGTCAATAACAAAGTTGAGTGAAATCCATAGAGTTTAAAATAATCAGTAAGCAATAATCTTTGAACACATAATTAGTTCTCGGGAAAACAAAGCAACAAATGCAATGTAAAGCAACTTCTTTTCTTTTACGCAATAAGCTCATGACGCCGAATGTTAACAATACATATGGCGTTTCATATGTTAAAGTGCCCCAAAACAAGGTATTATTGTCATATACCTACTATTTTCTAAATACAAAATGCCTGTTTGACAGGGTGTTCACCGTCGGATTCATACCCCAGACAAGGCTATCAAACCCAATAGATCTATTTAATGCATTAGCTTTCACCTCACAAGGCAATTAACGGTTCATGAAATAAGGGACTTCATAAATAGCTACTTATGCGGAAACAATCTCATAATCGGGTCCAACATACCATAAAATCATATGTGTTCCATTTATAAAACAAACATGTATCCCCTTCGCGGGTTTAAAAAAATTTAAAACACTTAAAAGCGAGGCTATGAACTCACCTTAAGCAAAAGATCAAATCAATCAACTCAACAAGCGTAACTTGCTTCACGTCTTAACCGCAACCTATATAATACATAGATGGCGGTACGTGACTAAAAGTATAATATTTCATATAATACATACTTGCATATACATATACTTATTACTATTACGTATATACAATCATATACTACAATCTCTAAGTGCGACGCAAAACATTTCCCATTGACGTTCTTTATAGTATTACAATGTTTTCCATAAAGTTTCCATTTTTAGAAAGTTTGCCGAAAGTAAGGATAATATAATCCGAACTTCATGTCTCGTTATCAATTAACTAACATTACTAACCCTTTGCTTATTATAGATTTTATTCAAAAGTTTACGCAAGTTTGACTTTCAAAAGTCAAAGTTCATAGTTGACTTTTTACCCCAAAAATACCCAAACTTGACTCGGCCGTAAAACGTTCGTTTTTAGGAGTTACAAGGCCCACCTTATATCAAAACGGACCTTAGAACATCCTTTATCATTATCAAAGGCCTAAAATAGATTTCAAAAATTTCTCGACACGCCATGACCAAGTCAAACTTTCTGGTCAAATAAAGTCAACCCAAAGTCATACCAAATCACATTTTTATTAAAATCTAACTATTTCAACATGTTTAACTAGCCTAAAAACATGTACCAAAACTATCAAACACATGCTCATACTCGAAATACTTTCAAATCAATTTTGCACTTGAATCATCTAGCAATAACCATATACATGCAATAACATCAATCAACACATAAACATAAATAAGTGCTCACAAAGCTAGAACAAAAATTGATTTTGCTTCCCCCTTGGTTGAACTGTACGGACGAGTAAGCAAAGACCCAAAACCAAACCTTTTCCAACCAAACCAAGCCTTTAAATCAATAATCTAACACCCTTGAACACTCCTTTATACTTGAAAATCACAAGAACACACCAAAAATCTAACTTATTGTAAACTTAGTGCATGTAAGGTTTGTTTAGTGGGAAATGTAGCTCTTGAAACAAGGATTAAGATGGTATAAATTGATTGTATTGCATGTAAAAAAATCAATGGATGTGTGTGTGTGTGGAGCTATGGCCGGTCGAACTAGGAGAGAAAGGAGGAGGAAGAAAGAGTTTTTGGCTAAAAGAATAAATGGAAGTATTGGTGCCCTTTTATAAAAAATAACTTTGACCATTTGACACCTTTAACCCCTCCATTCTTAAGTCCTTTTAAAACTAGTACAAAATGGTTTCTTTTATAAATAAAATCGGCCATAAACTCGGGTCACACCACTTTAATAAATATCATAAATCCGTCCCACTAATTTTTCTTTAAAACGTTTAATAATCGTTAAACCTCGTAAAACACGACCTTTAGACACGGTTTTTACAAAAACTTAGGGAAACACCGTAAAACACAAAAATAACATATCCACGCTCTCGGAGCAACAATATAAATTTTCTAACTTTCTTAGATGCTAAAAACAAATAGAAACTCAACCACGGTTTGAAATTATCCTATAAGTAGAAATTTCTATCAAACCTCATATAGTATAAACGACTGTAACTATTTATGTAGCAAACATAATTATCTTAGCTAGGGATAGACGTTGACCTGAAACTCAGGTTGTTACATTCTCCCCTCCTTTAGGGAGCGTCGTCCTGGTGCTTAGCTCCACTTATCCGCTTTCCTCGCTTTGTCCTTACTTGTAAAGAGATGAGGGTACTTTTTCTTAATTTGATCATCACGTTTCCAAGTAAATTCTGGACCTTTTTGCGAATTCCAACGAACTTTAACAATAGGTATCCGACTTTGCTTAAGTCGCTTAACCTCTCTATCAACAACTTCCACTCGTTCTTCAATCATATGCAACTTATCATCAAGTTGAATCTCATCCATCGGAACAACAATATCACCTTCCGCTAAACATTTCTTAAGATTCGAAACTTGAAAAGTACTATAAATCCCTTTCAACTCTTCAGGCAACTCCAACGTGTAAGCTACAGGATAAACTCTAGCTAGAATCTTGAATGGCCCAATGTAACGTGGACTTAGCTTTTGGCGCTTTCCAAAATGTACAGTGCATTTCCATGGCGATACCTTAAGCAATACCATAGCACCAACTTCAAATTCCAATGGCTTAGCTCTCTTATCTGCATAACTCTTCTAGCGACTACGAGCAGCTAACAGACGATTCTTAATCTAGATAGTCTTCTCGGTCGTATTACGGATCAATTCTGGACCGGTGAGTTGGCTATCCCCAACCTCACTCCAGCATACATGTGACCTATATTTCCGTCCATACAAAGCTTCATATGGTGCAGCCTTAATACTTGCATGATAACTATTGTTATATGAGAACTCGACCAAAGGCAGATGGCGATCCCAACTACTTCCAAAGTCAATCACACAGGCACGCAACATATCTTCCAGTGTTTGTATAGTCCTTTCGCTTTGACCATCCGTTTGAGGGTGGTAAGCGGTACTCGTATCCAAATTCGTCCCCAACGCTTCCTGAAGCGATCTCCAGAAATTAGACGTAAAATGGATATCTCGGTTTGAAATAATCGAAACAGGTATACCATGCCTACACACAATTTCTTTCCAGTAAAGTCGAGTGAGTTTCTCCATACTATCTGTTTTCTTCATTGGCAAGAAATGAGCTGATTTGGTCAGTCGGTCGACAATAACCCAAATTGTATCGTACCCGCTCGGCGTTCTTGGCAATCCACTCACAAAATCCATAGTGATCCTTTCCCACTTCCAAACTGGAATCTCAGGTTGTTGCAGCAATCCAGATAAATTCTGATGCTCGGCTTTAACCTTTGCACAAGTTAGACACTTACTAACATACGTGGCGATATCATCTTTCATATTTAGCCACCAGTACAACAACTTCAAATCTTGATACATCTTGTCTAATCCTAGATGGATAGAATACTTGGACTTATGTGACTCATGCATAACCAATTCCCTCAATCCACCGAATCACGGCAACCAAACACGATTTCCAAAACAACGTGTTCCATCAGGGTGAAATTTGAATATCGGCTTAATCAATCTCCCTAAATTTTCTTTCCTTACATACTTCTTATTCATTGCTTCCTCCCGAGCTTTAGGAATTTGCTTAGGTAGATCATTGTGAACAGTCATCATCAAAGCTCGAACACGCAATGGCTTATCCCTTTCCTTTCAACTTAAGGCGTCAGCCACAACATTCGCTTTTCTCGGATGATACCGTATTTCACAATCATAATCGCTCAATAACTCATTCCATCTCCGTTGTCTCAAGTTCAACTCTTTCTGATTCAAAATATATTGTAGGCTCTTGTGATCGGTGAAAACCACACACTTTGTTCCATATAAATAATGTCTCCATAATCTAAGAGCGAAAACAAAGGATCCTAATTCCAAATCGTGAGTAGTGTAATTCTCTTCATGGACTTTCAATTGTCTAGAAGCATATGCTATCACCTTTTCTCTTTGCATCAACACGGCTCCATAACCCTTCAGTGATGTGTCACAATACACCACAAAATCTTCTGTTCCTTCGAGCAACGTTATAATCGGTGCACTACACAACTTCTTCTTTAATGTCTGAAAAGCTTCTTCTTCTTTTCCCTACTCGTATTTCTTATTTTTCTGAGTCAACTTAGTCAGTGGCTTAGAAATCAAAGAAAAACCTTTAATAAACCTCCTATAATACCCAACCAATCTAAGAAATTGCTTCACCTCCGTTGGCGTCATCGGTGCAGCCCAACTCTTAATGGCTTCGATCTTGGTAGGATCAATGATGTGTCGTTGTGTAGGTGTTATTTATGATTATCAAGTTTTACATTTATATTTAGCCGAAAAACCTAAAGACAACACTTAAACAGGCAGAGTACCTAGTCAAGATGTAGCTTCGCGGTAAGTAGGGTGACGAACACTAAGAGTGAAAGTTAACCTAATATTCTATCAGTATTTTAATCTATCTAGATTAGTCTAATTACTTGTTGAACCTGTACATATATACTAGAGATAAATTGGGGGGGGGGGTGTTTCAGCCTAAGAGACTGGCACATGTTTATGGTGACAAATATTAATTCTAAGCATAATACACCCTAAAGCAAATAAAAACAAGACAAAAGAGCATTACGAACCAAATAATAGAAAACTGTATTAACCATGTTAAATCCAATTAAATGCTGGTTTGATTAATAAGTGCAATGGCTGCTTATCTCGAGGCAGCATATCATTCTTAAGACTTAGGCGGTTCTTCTTCCTAAGACCTAGATACGAACAATCCTGTCACGATTAATGCATCCGCATAAAGCATCCTAAAGTCTAATTATAATCTATCATAGGGAATTAAAGCAGTGGTGATCATGTTAATACCCTAGCCCATTGGGACTTTACCCACTTATTGCTTGATGTTGTTTTATATACTGGTAGTCCACTATTCCAATCTTTATCAGTTAATTAAGAGCATGATTGCTGAAACATAAACGGGTCACCTACCGGTCCAACTAAGCTCATAATTCAAAGACAAAGACAGAACGTTATTTGTGATCCTATTGGTCCAGTAATATAAGACACGATATGGAGAGCTATCCCGGTATCTAGATTACTTTTTAGGTATCACTAGACCCAGTTGAATGATAGTTCGCATATTCAAACACATAAACAAGTATGAGGTGATAAACATAATTAAACAATCAACGATAAATTAAGAAATCGATTTTAAAACAAACCAAACATTGAACTTTCATTAAGATGGCTAATACCCGAGGGTATTAGCCCACAACCATTGTAATTATACAAGCGTAATCAAACAATTGAAATCGAACGATTAAGAGAGTAAAAATTACACGATGTCTTCTATGGATTCGTGATCAATGCTTGACCTTGGTGGCTGATCTTCTCTTCTAAAATTTGTCTTTAGTGAGTATGGTATAAAGAATATGATATTGCACACTGAAAACTCGTTTTTGAGTCCTCTATTTATAGTTGCTGAAAAATACTCGATACGCCGTATCCAGATAGGTTGATATGGCGTATTGGGCTGGATTCCTTAGAGTGCGCGCTACGTTCGTAATAAATCTTTGACATCATTCCCAATTTACTTGATTTACTGTATCTTTGAATAGTTATCTTCATAGATACGGCGTATGAAGATATCATGGATACGTCGCATTGGGAATTGGTCAAACGCGTTTTCTTGTGAAGTATTGGCGCTGATACGCCGTATCTTCTTAGTTGGATACGGCGTATTGGTGAATTTTCAGAAATCTCCAAATGTCTTCGTTTTAGCTCCAATTTATGCGTCTTTTAGCTTGTCTTCACAAAACACTCCTGAATTAATGCATTTATCAACTTTAAAGCAATTAAATACCAAATAATGCAATAATTATATAAAAGTGAGCAAAATAGATGGGATAAATAATATAATAAAGTGACGTTATTTGATGTCATCAGTTATTATTTTGTATCATGTGTTATATTAAGTTTATTTTTGAGTGAAGGATATTTTGAAAATATCATTAATTAATTGTAAATTTCATTTAATTATGTTTTAAAAAGAAAAAAAAATGATAAGATGATTTATGCATTATTGTTTTGTATCATGTGATATATTAATTGTACTTTTTTAGTAAGAATGTTGATGATCAATTTTTTATTATCTACGTTGTTGATATGATATGTTTGTGCACTTAAAGATTTGGTTGTGTACTGACTTTATATAGTGGCTAGGTTGATGAGGGGTTGAATATATATTTATTACTAATTACTAATAAGCATTGCGTGAGGAAATTTTTTAGGCCATAAAGAGGTTAATGAGAAATATGATCTTTTGTTTAAGTGATGGTTATATAAAAATTTAAATTTTTTGTGAGGCCCAAATGTTTTTATTGTGGCTTTATTAAAGCATTGAATTTCAGACGTTTTTTGTTGCTAGTTTTTGAAAGAGGGCCGTGATGTGTTTTTTAGGTTGTAGAGAGGAAAGAGAACATGTTTTTTATATTGAGTTTTGCGTTGGATTTGTATCTATATCTATATATATAATAAAACACAGTTTAGAACAACCCTTTAAAGCATAAGAATTAATTATCCTATTAAATTTTTTCTTATTGTGGATACCTAATTAACCACAATTGTACTACCCATCATATTGGCACCATCATTAAAAACACAAGCATTAATAAAATATTCATCAGTTTCACTTAACATTATATTATTCAAAAAATCGCATTCAAACCCTACCATTAATTGATTCTTCTTCTACCAATTCTTCTATAATTTGGTACAATTTCCTAAGAAATAACGGATTCAGATACTTGATTACTTTGTAACTCTAGCTCCTTGCTAGTTCTTCTTTTAATAAATCTGCCGTTCCAAAAAAAAAGTACTCGCGTGTTGCTGCGGGGCGGGTTATTTTTTATTGGTGTGCTTAAGCATAAGAATCCGCGTGTTGCGGCGCGGCTAATTTTTTCCCGAATAACAATTCTTATTTTTTTGCTTTTGTTTTTTTATCTTTCCACGGGTGTATATTTAATAAGTAAAGTTTATTACGTAAAAAAATCGTAAATAGTTTTAAGGTGAGAGTACGTCCCGTAATTTTTTTTTCTTATTTTGGGCCGACATGGGTTTTCTTTTCCTTTTTTCATAATGTAAAAGCTTCTTTTTTTTAGGCCAGGCCGATGGAAAGCCGTAAATAGTTAAAAAGTGAGAGTATGTTCCGTAAATATTTTTTTTTATTTTGGGCCAACGACGGGTTTTTTTTCCCATGTAGCAAAAGTTTTTTTTAATGGGCCGAACACTGTAGCAAAAAGAAAAAAAAACTAAATGGGCAGGCCAAAAATGGGAGCCCAATGGGCCGAATATTGTAGCGTACTGTAACGAGCAACAGTGCACCGACGTCATTTCCATTCTCTTTTGATAATAGGTATGTTTGGTAAAAGTAACTGTTGTTGGAACTGGAGATGGAGCTGTAGATAGAGATGGTGATGGAGATTATGAAAATATATTATTTTTATAAGCTGCATGAAGTAGCATTTGATTTTAAAAGATTATGAGAGATTTTTTTTTTTTTTAGTTTGGGGGTTGAGATAATCTCATGTTGAGTCTAATATTGTTTCACATAAAAATAAAAAAGCAATGGGCATGTTATATTATAGAATAAGCAATTATGGGGAAAAAAATAGTCGACATTCATGTTTAAATTGATCTGCAATTATTTAGCAAAATTTTGGCTTTTCCGATACAGGACATATACAATAGATTTTTATGTGCGTTTTTTTAGCTTTTTTTGAGGAATACAGTTGTCTAAAAGTGGTTTCGCCGTGGCCAAGATATGTACTCGTAACTAATATACAGTAATTGTCTAGAATCCCACATAGGTAAAAGTGGAGAAATGCTTATGGCTAATATAGCACATTTTGTCTAGAATCCCACATATGTTTTAGGATTAGTATAAGGTATACTAATGCCATTCAGGTATATCTTAACCATACATTAAAGTTAACATGTACTTGGATTCTTTGAGAAAAGTATATATGAATTCCTAATTTTTTATGGTGTAAGTTTTCATAACAAGTTTTCCATTATTTACTAAACGTTTTCCATTTTCATATTACGGCCTTTTAACCATCTAGTAGCCGGGTACCCGCGCAATGCGGCGACGGGTACCCGCGTGATTATATTTTCCGGCAATAACAATGTTTTTTTGATGAATTGCATTTATAGAAGGAAAAAAATATTCAACAAAGGCTATTATTGGAAATTAGCTTGTTTTTTCTTATGAATTTAGTAACATTATAAAAAGCTTTTATGGCAGGGTACCCGCGCATTACGGCGGCGGGCACCTTATAATCAAAATTTTTGTTAAGTGGTTATATGTTTCTCACGATGCTAATTTTACGCATATAAATAGCTTTAGGAAACAACTTTACCGCACATTATTTCATAAAAAAATGGCAGACAACTCATGCATCACGGAGCAACAACGATACGAAAACGGTGGTCACAACTATTGCTAGTTGTTTTGGACGTGTAATATTATATAGGGTAACATTTAAACATAGAGAGTAGCGGTTTTAGCGCCATCTGATGGTGTCTATATTGCTAAGTTGTGGTCGTAAATAGTGGTCCATTGCATAGTCGAAAAATGCGGTGTCAGAAAGTCTAACTACATAAAAGATTGGTTTCTATTACCCGCTTAATGTCATGTAAATTTCATTTAGTGGGGATTTAAAGAAGAAAAAAAGATTAGATGATTTACGTATTATCATTTTGTATCATGTGTAATATTAAGTTTATTTGAGTGAGGGATATTTTAAAAATATCATTAATTAATTGTAAATTTCATTTAATTATGTTTTAAAAAGAAAGAAAATGATAAGATGATTTATGGATTATTGTTTTGTATGATATGATATATTAATTGTATTTTTTTAATAAGAATGTTGATGATCAGTTTTTTATTATTTACTTTGTTGATATGATATGTTTGCGCACTTAAAAATTTGATTGTGTATTGACTTTATATAGTGGCTAAGTTGATGAGGGGTTGATTTAATATATATATAATATATAATATATATATATATATATATATATATTGAGTAGGGATCCAGTAAGAAGTAAATTAAAATAAGAAGTGGTGAGAAGTGACTAAAATCATAAATTTGAGATGCAACTACTTACATTAGATGCATTTTTATTCATCTAGATACACCATTTTGAGTTTCGAAAGTTAATTTGACATGTAGATGGTTGCTAAAATGATTTTCATGATTTTGGCACATGCAGAGGAGCAAAAAACAAGAGAAATCATAAAACGCATATAATCTAATATACGTATATGCATCTAATTAAAAGCTAGAAAACACATTATGATGCGTTATAATGCATCTAAGATTATAGACATACATCTAATTTAAGTCGGTGCATCTCGGATATGAGGTTTATAATTACTCTTTTCCTTCTTATTTTAAGAAACTTCTCATTTGATACATAATCTGTTATTACTAATTACTAATAAGGCATTGATTGTGTAGAAAAAATTTTTTGTCCAGTAAAAGGTTAATGAGAAACGTATGGTCTTTTGTTTAAGTAATGGTTATATAAAAATTTAAATTTTTTGTAAGGCCCAAATTTTTTATTGAGGCTTTATTAAAGCATTGAATTTCAGACGTTTTTGTTGCTAGTTTTTGAAAGAGGATCGTGGTGTGTTTTTTAGGTTATAGAGAGGAAAGAGAACCTGTTTTTTATATTAAGTTTTGCGTTGATTTGTATTAATAATATACAACGGTTACTAATGTTAAATGGGCTGCTTTTTTAAAACATTTACCACAAATTCGTTTTGTTTGGAAGAGCTAAATGAATTAGAAAGAAGAGGTAGATAGTTCTTAGTGTTTTTTTTAAAGAGAATGGACTGTTACAAACTTACAACTTTATTTTTAATGGACCGTTACAATTTTAGATTTAATTTTCAGAATAGAATGGGTTGTTAATGTTACTATGACCATGCGTTATATTCATATATTTTTAAAACTTTCTTTAATAAACAAGTTAAAATGTCTTAATTTTAAATCTTACCATTTAGCTTAATGTCCTAAATGCATTATAATATAGTTTAGAAGTTTAGAATAGATACTTATTGACACTTAAATGATGTTTAATGAACCGTTACAAATAGATCACATGAATGCACTTAAAGGGACAGTTACAAAATAAGCCTGTTACGAAATGAAGTGCATGAAGACACTTTAATTTTCAGTTGGGATGAACAATAATACAATATTGACTAATAGTTTGTTAATTTCCTTTTAAAGAAATATTTTTTGTTCTTAATTTTTTTAAGACTTCCATTTTAGGAATGTCCTAAATCCTTTATAAGATAGTAGAGAAGTAGAGATAACCCATCAACTAACAAAAGTTCAAAACAATACAAAAAGCATACAAATACAAAAACTAACAATAATATAAAAAGCAAGTTTACAAACCTTGAAAACTCGTTTTACACGCCGCAATTATATAAACTTTCATCTCCTATCATAACATATGATTTTCATCACGACATGAAACAATCTTTAAGTCCAAAGTTTTACAAGGAATTAGATCTAACACAAAACAAATAAAGCCTTTCGCCACAATATTTTTACAACAACGGTTTAAGGCAAAAACTACATACCAAGATCCGGCTAAGACCTAAAAACGTAACCACGAAACCACCATGACATAAACCAAAAACCAGTTCCTATTTGATCTCAATCACTAACCACCACAATCAAAACCAAAAATACAAAAAGCACCACCCAAACCACCTACTTCAAAACAACCAGCCAAACCCACCTAAACAATGTAAACCGGTCGTTGTGACCACACATGATGTTGGCAAAGGTGGCAACAGAACTAAATGGTGGTGGCGGCGAAATTTCATATGTGTGGCAGCGGGATATGGTGGTTTTAAAAGAGAGAGAGAGGGGTGTTTGTCCTTTTTACAGAGAGAAAACATAGAGAGATGAAAAATAATGAAGGGGTAATTTTATTCAGTGTGTTTTTTTATACTCCTTAGGTTTATGATTTACACTTAATGCATAGTGGTTGAAATGGATGGACCGTTATAAATGGACTACAATAATACACTTAAATGGACTGTTACAAATAGACTACATTAATACACTTAAATGGACTGTTACAAAATAGACACTTAATTTTCAGTTACATTGATCTCAATATTGATAAAACATATAATTATAAACTTTCCCAAAAAAGAAATGTTTTTTACTTAATTCTATTTTTAAAAAATTGCCTAAATGTTTTATAAAGTAGTAGAGATAGAGATAACATGAAGTTCGAGATTTTCTTCGATCACACATGATGTTAAGCTAATATTTCTATACACTTTACCTTTGAAATCTTAAGAATAGTGAATTCGATACATTCTTATAGGTTCAACTATAAAAATGTGTCGAGTTCACTATTCCTAATAAGCCATGTTCCATTATTTGCGGTTTGCTAAAAGGACTTATAAGGAAAGATGTCACAGAAGACGGTTACATTTTATATACTCTAATGTAGATTGTATGTTCCTTTTCTATAGCTCATGTATAATTGAAATGACGAGATATATACAACATCTAGCATATCTTGAAACCTAAAAGTTTTAAGGAAATCGTTATATCTCTTGTATGTGACTAGGATAAAACGATCAACATTTTTAGCTTTAAATTGGCAAGATTTTAGCTTTTCCGATATGGGACTTAAACTGTAGATTTTATGTACGTTTCTTAGCATTTTTTGAGAGACACATTTGTCTAAGAGTGGTTACGTCGTGGCCAACTCGTAACTAATATACGGTAATTGTACAAAATCCCACATAGGTAAAAGTGGAGAAATGCTCATGGCTTATATGCCACATTTAATATAGGGCATGTGTTTTAGGATTAGTATAAAGTATTGTGAATAAAGCAACTGCATGTCACAGGTTAACGTGCACTTAGCTTCCGTCACGAAAGTTTATATAAAATTCTAATTTTTTCACGGTTTTTCAATCTTATAAATTTTTAGCTTCTGTCACGAAAGTTTATATAAATTCCTAATTTTTTTCACGGTATTTCAATGTTATAAGTATTTCTTAACAAGGTTTCTAAATTCTCCTTACAAATGATCTCATGTTTTGTAGTTATTATTTATAAGCGGAAGGTCTAGTCGACTTCAAACTAGCGCTACAAACAAGTCAAACTTCTTTCAAGCAACTCAAGCTTAAGCTTGACTCGTTAGAATCCAGCTTGTATCGAGCTCAAGCCCGAGCCCAAACCCAATAAACGAGCTTGAAACACATAACTAGCCGAGTTTGAGGTTTTAATAGCTTCAGCTCAAGCTCTTCAAGAACATACATATTTTTATTATACATATTTATATAAAAAACCTATTTGTTGACTTGGATATATCAGATACATTCAAAACAAACCGTACAAGACTTATTGAGAGATAAGTATAAACGTCGAGAATCCCACATAGGTAAAATTGGAGAAATGCTTCTAGCTTATGTACCACATTTCATATAGTGTATACGTTTTAGGATTAGTATAAAGTATTCGGGCAGAAATGAGTTCGTGTTAAGGTTAACACGTTCTTGGGCTGTCCGGAAAGTTTATACGAATTCTTAATTTTTTTTCATGGTATAAGTTTTTCTTAACAAGGTTTCCAAATTCTCATAAATCTGTAATGTTACAATGCAAGAAAAGGTCATTATACATGTCAAAGAAAAGAATCAATACCTGTCAGTACAAAAAGTGTGACGGGTTATGAAATGGATCTGGGACGCTTATTGGGTTGGGCCAATGAGCTGTTGATGGATTGGATCTTGTACTAAACCAAGTAATGAGACGATTTCCTGCACAAATGAAGATAAACCGTTAGCCTTACCGTGTGGACGGACCCCACGATTATGCTCCGGCGACCCCACGATTAAGCTCCGGCGTGACAGTAAGAAATCATGTTATCAGAGAATGTCAGAGTATGTGTGTGAAAATGTAAGTAAGAAAATCGTACATTTTGGGGTGTCAGAGGTCCCCTTTTTATAGGTGAACTCAATACTAGGTTTTCTTAGTATTTCGCTTGTGATTGTTAGTAGCCAGAGTGGAACCCTTGTCGGGCAAGGATCCGCTCGTAATCGTGATTGCGGACACAGATCACCTTCCGCACACGTGTTGCGAAAGTATCTTATCCGCGTGCGTCTTGAGATATCCGAGCCACAACCAGTTTATCTCTGGGCTTAGTGGCGGTTCATATGTTTTGTTGTGTTAGGCCGGGCCCAAATGTGTATAGTACGAATTAAGCCCAATAAGCATATTATTCGTACTATACGTCATGTGTAAATAATTGGGAATACATATCATAGGATCGTGAGGATTTATTTTGAATTCAATATGCTTATTCAAATCTAGATTCGTTTATATTCAAGTCACCAAACAATTTCTTAAAAACGCAAATAATCTTGTACAAAACCTCTTCATTCGCTAACCGTCAGCTTACATGTGTAAATAATTGGGAATACATATCATAGGATCGTGAGGATTTATTTTGCCCACAAATTACTCTTAAAAAAGTACGCACAAAGACTAATAGTGGAAAAGTGTTCGATATCTATTTTACCCACAAATTACACATGAAAATTTACCCACGAGAAACTACTCACATAAATACAATGTGAATAAATGTATGAGTATTTTAACCACAAAATACCCACAAACAAATACCCATAGCAAAGAAAACGTGTGTAACATGCGGGTGATTAAATTTACACACGATAATACCCACGTTGATTACCCACGATAACCCGACTTGTGGGTATTTCGTGCAGGGCCGGTCCTGAGTTTTCTGTTACCCTGGGCGAGCCAGTGAAAAAATGCCCCATGTAAACAAATAACACTATCTTTTATGGCTTGTAACCTAGTCAAGTTAAGCACTACGTTGATTTTCACACTAGTATTTCTTTAATAAATAATATGTTACAATACGAGTGTGTAACTTCAAATTACAATTACAAGATAGCTCTAAACAACGTCATCGTGCGTGTCATAAAATAAAAAACATCACTTATCTTATTATTTGCTAAAAGTTATCACTTAATAGAACAATGTATTAGAAATTCTAGCACTATAAAAGCAGTAATATAATTACTCTAAAATAAATGTATGTAATATGATGAGATAATAAAATGAATTTTTTTAACTACACAATCGAATTCTGTAATTCATATTTTGATTCATATTTCACATATTGTAGTTGGCAAAGTATTGGAGAAAAATTACGAGTAAAGAAGCAACGGTGGAAGTTTTTGAAAAAATTAAAGGCACAAATTGAAGCTTTGTTAAAGAAGTACTATATAACTAGTGGTAAATATTCCGAGTTTTATCACAACTAATATAAAGAAGGCTTTCACTTCTATTGGTCAAACACTTAAACCACCCATGTGGGTCCAAACGAATGCATACACTAAAGAAAACTATTTTCTCTTTCTCTTTAAAATATAAGTCTTCTTCTACCTTTAGTTTCTTCCTTCATTTTTTTTGAACAGCTATTTTATTGATAATAAACTAGCAAGAAGCCAGCAACTACAAAGAAATAAGATGCGAATTTTTGAGCCAATCGTTCCAAGCAAACGACGCTTTACATCTATACCGACACCAATTATAAGACTTACACACTACATCATCAAAAAACAACGCCTTCGTTAGAGCCTTAGCCTCGAAAATAGTCTTGTTACGAAACGTCCATAGGTGCCACCATATTACGTAAAACACTCCTTCAAGCATCATTTTATTCTTATACGGTAAACACAAATTCACCAGCCAAGCCAACCAACCATCGTATGATTCGAACTCCATATAAGGAACGTCCCACCAGCGAGTGATAAGGCGAACAGCTTGTCTGACCATGCAACACGAGAAGAACAAATGACTAGACATCTCCGCCCCCTTATCATAAATAGCACACATGATAGAATCAATATAAATACCTCGACGAGATATGTTAAACCTAGTTGGCAGCGAATCAGACTTGACCTTCCACGCATGAACATTCACCTTAATAGGCACATATTTAATCCATCGAGTTTTATAATCAACCACCGGAATCGATTTATCGTCAATCAATTTTCTAACCGAAGCCACGGAAAAATCTCCCGAACTCTCCAACGTCCAAGTCCATCTGTCAGATATAGGAGCTAAAATGACATCATTCACCAAAGCAACAATCTCATCGAATTGTTCTTGTTCCACACCCCCTCTCGGCGCTCTACGAAACGAAAAAGCCAAACTGGGCTGCGCTACTTTCATCCCAACAGTAATCGATTTACTAGATTCAAGAGCATATATACGCGGATACCGATTTTTAAGCGTGCCACCTTCACTCCACATATCCTCCCAGAAAGATGTTATTTGCCCATTCCCAAGTTT
The DNA here is from genome assembly GCA_026074375.1 of Tanacetum coccineum. Classification (NCBI taxonomy): domain Eukaryota; kingdom Viridiplantae; phylum Streptophyta; class Magnoliopsida; order Asterales; family Asteraceae; genus Tanacetum; species Tanacetum coccineum. The sequence goes on along the minus strand of BQNB010048997.1, from coordinate 20,880 downwards.
AATACGCATAAACTTAATTAAGTCAATACCTTTATTCAACAAGGCATTAGTTTCGTGAACAATATTCATCCAACAAGACTTAGATCCAGCTCTCGTGATCACTCCCATTTTACCGTCATCCCCATGAATCGCCTTAATAACCCTTGCCCATAAAGAAGAATCTTGCGTATAAAACCTCCACACCCATTTGAACATTAACCCTCTATTCAAAGCATATAAACTTGATACACCAAGACCTCCTCTTTCTTTAGGAGCTAAAACCTTCTTCCAATTAACCCATGAGGCTTTCTTACTGTTGGAATCATGCCCATTAAAGAAATGGCTACGGATCGACTCTAACGTACGAAGCACACCCGAAGGGACTTTAAATATAGACATATGGAAAATAGGCATCGATCCTAAAACCGACTTTAATAACGTAAGCCTACCTCCAATTGACAATGTTTTCATCTTCCATTTAGAGAGACGTTTCTTAACCCGTTCTACAACCTCATTCCACGCATACACCCGAGACATAGAGCCACCCACTATCAAACCGAGATATAAAAACGGAGGTTTAAGAATAAAGCACCCAAGTTTCAGCGCGACCCTCTTAACCTTATCACTATCCACATAAAAACACTCGAGAACATGCACTAAAGTAGAAATGTTACTCTCACACCACTGTCCTACAAAAACCGCATCATCCGCGTTAGAAACGAGATCTACTTTTTTAGCTTAATAAAACACTAACTTTGAACCTGATGCCCCCAAAAATGTGATGCCCTGGGCCGTCGCCCACCTCGCCCTATGCCAGGGCCGGCACTGATTTCGTGAGAAACTTTTTAGCCCCAATAATTTAACCACAAATTTCCCAAGAATTCTAATCTCGTGGGTAATCTTGTGGGTACGTTCATGGGAAATTCATGACTAAATATGACTGGGGCTTGTTGGAATTGCTTTTGGACTATTTAGTCGTGGGTAACATGTGGAAAATTTATGGGTAATTGCCATTGAATAGTCATTTGTGGGTAATTTTTGTGGGTATTCGACAGGATTCTTGTAGTGCTAATAGGGTTCAGTGGTGAAATCATATGGCCGCTGAGGCAACTATCACTGCTAGTGAAGATTGGAGACGAGGAACATTCAACCTCGGCTTGGATAAAAATTTTGATAGTAAGATCATCATCCCCATACAACGGAATCATTGGAAGACCGGGAGTCAGGAAAATACAAGCAGTTCTGTCAATAGCTCACGGAATGTTAAAATATACTATAGCGTGAGGAATACTCACACTTAAAAGCAGCAAGATCATCCTAATTGAATGTGCAGCCGTCTCAGGACCAGAAGGACAACCTTCCGCCGTCAATCAAGCCGTAAAATAAATAATCAAGGTAGCAATAAACCCAGAATACCCAGAACAAACAATAATGATTGGGTCTACTCCTACGAAGGAAGGCCGGAACAAGCTATGTAACTTACTCTGATGTAACCTAGATGTGTTTGCTTGAAATCCTGCGGACATGACTGGTGTCCTAAGGCATATAGCAGAACATCAACGTGTGGGAGGGATGACATCCGGTCAGACAAAAAAAGAGAGGCCAAGTAGCAGACAGAACCAGGCAATACAAGAAGAAGTGGAAAAGCTCATTGATGCAGGTATCATGAAAGAAGTCCACTACCATAATTGGTTATCCAACCTGGTGATAGTAAAAAACATGATGGTAGCTAGAGAATGTGTGTAGATTTTAAAGATCTGAACAAAGCATGCCCTAAAGACAGTTATCCGCTACCAAAAATAGACTGGAAGGTGGAATCCCTCTGCGGATTCCTCTTCAAATGTTTTTTAGATGCATACAGAGGTTACCGCCAAATAAAAATAGCAAAAGATGACGAAGAGAAGACATAATTTATCACGAGCCAAGAAAATTTTGCTACTCCAAGATGCCTTTCGGCCTAAGGAATGTTGGGGCAACCTACCAGCATTTGGTGGACAAAGCATCCATAAGCAGATTGGCAGGAACCTTGAAGTATATGTGGATGATCTAGTTATTAAAAGTCGTACGGAAGATAAAATCATTAAAGACATCGAAGAAACATTCAAAACCGTAAGGGAAATCAACATGAAGCTGAATCCTAAAAAATGCACCTTTGGGGTAGAAGAAGGGATGTTCCTAGGATACAAAGTCAATACCAAGGGAATAAAGGTATGCCCGAACAAAGCATATGCTGTTTTAAGTCTCCCGTCTCTAAAATGCCTGAAGGACGTGCAAAAGCTTAATGGAAAGCTAGCAAGCTTGAATAGGTTTTTAACCAAGTCAGCTGAGAAATCACTACCGTTCTTCAAAACTCTAAAAAAGTGCACAAAGAAAAGTGACTTCCACTGGATTGAGGAAGTTGAATCTGCGTTCAAGCAAATGAAGCAGCTCATAGCAAAACTTCTCATGCTTACCGCACCAAAGGAAAAAAAAGAGATCATTGTCTACTTGGCAGCAGCAAAAGAAGGCGTAAGTGCATTCTTAATGACCGAAAGGGAAGCTAAGCAAATGCCAGTTTATTTTGTTAGCCACGCCTTGAGAGGTATAGAAGTGAATTACACATCAATGGAAAAATTGGTTCTGGCACTGGTACATGCCAGCAAGCGACTGAAAAAATATTTCCAAGCACACCTAATTATAGTGGTCACGGACCAACCTATAAAACAAGTGTTGTCAAGACCAGAAGTAGCGGGAAGACTACAAAAATGAAGTATAGAGTTGGGAGAATATGCCATACACTATAGATCAAGAGTAACCATTAAGGGACAAATCTTAGCAGATTTTATAGTTGAACGACCAGAAGAGGATTTTATGGATACTCCTATGGAGATTGAAGTAGAGCTCCCAGAACCATGGATCTTGTTTACGGACGGATCATCCTGTGCGGACGGTTCCGGAGCGGGACTAATACTCACAAATCCAGAAGGGGCAGAATTCACCTATGCTATAAGATTCATGTTCGAAGCAACCAATAATGAGGTCGAATACGAAGCCCTGATTACAGGATTAAGGATAGCGGAACAAATGAGTGTGAAAAACCTCCAGGCAAATGTAGATTCCCGATTAGTGGCCAACCAGGTCAACGAAACCTACATAGCAAAGGAAGCGGACATGATCAAATACATACAAAAGGCCGATGCACTAAGCAAAATAACATCTACTAGTTTTGCACACCTAAGCAAACAAGTGTTGGTTGGAGAAGTCAATAAACGAGGTGGAAGTGTTAGCCGTGGTAGAAGAGGAAGGGGATACATAGATGACCCCGATCTACGAGTACCTTACGGAAGAAACTCTTCCAACAGGGGTGAACAAGGCAAGAGCGGTGCGACGCAAGTCACAGCGATTCGCCGTGATCAATGAGGTCCTTTACAAGAAATCTTTTCTCGAACTGTGGCTACGATGCGTTGGGCCGCTTCAAGCAAATTATGTCCTAAGAGAGATACACGAAGGATCTTGTAGCATGCATGCAGGCACAAGATCCGTAGTGGCTAAAGCTTTGCGAATAGGATACTATTGGCCTACTATGCACAAGGATGCAAGGACATTGATAAGGGCATGCCAAGACTGTCAGGTTCACCGACCCGTCCCGAGAAATCCACAACAAAAGCTAACCCCAATCACATCCCCATAGCCATTCTACAAATGAGGAATCGACATAGCCGGACCTTTCCCGAAAGGTCCTTGTAAAGTCAAATTCTTAGTAGTAGACATCGATTACTTCACAAAGTGGATTGAAGCAAAACATGTCGTAAAAAAATTTATGTGAGATAATATAGTCTGCAGATTTGGACTCCCAGGAGAAATAATCTTTGATAATGGAAAACAGTTCCGAGATAACTCATTCAAATATTGGTGTGAAAAGTTGTGTATCTGCCAGCGTTTTGCTTTCGTAAAACATCCACAAGAAAATGGGTTAGTTGAGAGGGCAAACCGGAGCTTAGGAGAAGGATCCAAAGCAAGGCTAGATGCAAGAAGCAAGGATTGGGTGGAAGAAATAACTCATGCTATGTGGGCACATCGCACCATGATCAAATCTAGAAACAGAGATACTATTTTTTCATTAAAATATGGAACGGAAGCAGTTATCCCGGCAGAAATCGGCATGCCCACGCTAAGAACAACTGAAGTGGATATGGTACAAAACAATGTAGCCCTGGAAATCAATCTGGATCTCTTGGAAGAAAGGAGAGAACATGCAGCGATCCGCGAAGCAAAGAGCAAAGCAAAAATAGAAAAATACTATAACTCAAAGGTCCACGGCACAATCTTCAAGCCATGAGACCTTGTGTACCGTAGCAATGATGCAAGCCGTGAGAAAGAAGTAGGAAAGCTAGGCCCCAAATGGGAAGGACCATATGAAGTAACGGAAGTATTAGGCAAGGTCGCGCACAAGCTAAGAGACCTCGACGAAAAGCAACTTCCGCGAACATGGAATTTCCGCAATCTTAAGAAATGTTATGTTCATCATATGTAAGCACCTCACCTATGCGGACTCCGCAGTAAGGGAACTGTACTTTAATGTTATCTTATCTTTTGTAATGTCTTTTGAAATTTTAATGCAAAAGTGAAGACTAGCTACCTTCACAAGTTTATCTTAACAATTTTTTTCTTTTTTACTTTGCAAAGTTATTTATATATGTGAATAAGATACGCACACAACAGGGCATACCCCAATGAATGTTATTCCGTATAACAAAAGGATGAGTAACCTAATAATTCACTCAACGTACATAAGAGGTATTGCAAGCCCGATACCGGGAGAATAACCAACAAGTATTCAAGCAAGAATATCACTTTAGAAAACATATCTCTAATGATATCAAAGATAGCAATAATAACAGTAAAACAATAGAAGTGTTAAAGTGTTACAAAATTTGTCTAAGTACAAGAACCGCTACAAAAGGGCCACATACAGCCGTGGTATATGACAATAATAAAGGAAGAACCGTGACCAAACAAGTTTGACTAGGTGGGTCACGTTCCAGAGTAGTATCTAGCTCTTCCTTCTTAAATTCAACCATGGGGAAAGAAGCAAGACTTCCCTGAACATTCCCTTAAGCATCTTCCTGACCATCTGCATTTACAATCTCATAATCATCGATAGTAATGGGAGGAATGGAGCTTGTAGAAGCAAAAGTAGTGGATAGGGCCGTCGTACTCGCAATGGTGGCTGGCACGCTGTCAAAGGTACCTATCGCACCTGTTAGGGTTTCCACGGACAAAGGCTCAACCAAAGGAACCATAACTCAGAAAGGGATGAACGTTGCGCCGCAACACTTTTCCTAATTCTTTCAACCCGTGAATTGGCAACACTTAAGGCAAATGACAAAGAGGTTTCACCAAGGACCACTTGGTCTTCAGGGCAATGAATAGAAAGTGTCAGTTGCTTAATATCAGGCTGCAACTCACTCATTCCAGGAGCTTCAGTAAAAGGGCCTTCCAGGCAAAGTAAATTCATAATATCCTCAACACTCGCATCCTTGTGAGAGCTCAGGTCGGCAAGTAAAGAGAAATCCACCTCACGGAACCTCTGCAGGGCAGAATTGTATTCTGCTTCCGCAGCAGGATTGTAAGTAATAATATCCGCCAAACTCCTACCTGCCTTCCCGTGGTCAATGCCAGCCGACAGTCCACTTTGCATTCCCTTTTCAATAGCACGGTTAATATCTAATCCCAAAGCCGTAAGGTATTCTAGTGAATTTAAACATTTAACAATAACAAGCTTTAAGCCACGGGTCAAAAGCCACCTCCGACCAAATATAGTCATAAGGAGATGGGGATAAAACTTATCCTACAAATGAAGAGCCATCTCTAAAAGATCAGCATCTAGCTTCGCCACCTTATCATTAACAATATTCATTTGAGCATCTTGGAACTCCTCAATTTGCTCCTTCAAACGATCATATCCTGAAACCTGATCACGGAGGCTGGAACATGTAGTGTCCAGTGCATGCACCTACAATAATAAAAGTATAAATAGATAAGGGAAAAGAGAGAAGAGTATGTAAGACATCTAAATTCCTAGGTGCATACCTGATCCACAAGGCCGTCATTCTGAGACTTAAGGGAAAACACAACAACATTCAAATCCTTAAGCTCAAGATCCTTGACAGAAACAGAAGATTGGAGCTCTGTGACTTTCCCATTAAGAGAATCCTTTTTATTCTCAAGAGCCACATTTCTCTATTTCAGAGAATCTATTTCATCAGCATGCATTTTATCCGCGGCCTCAGCGGCAGAAACCTGAGCATGGAGATGAAGAACCTGCGTAGCTTTAGCTTCCTTCAGCAATAGCTAAGCCTTCAAGTTCTTAATCTCATCATCTCTGGCCTTCAATAAATCAGCTTGTTTTTTACACTCCGATTCTAACCTACTCCTTTCAATAAGACAATAATCGGTCTGCATTCTAACCTCCGCATTCAGGCAAGCTTGGAGAGCGGTCCCAACGTTGAACTCTATAAACAGATAATGATAGTCCATCTCACGGATCTGAGAGAACAAGGCGGGAGGGGCCAAATGATCAACAAATTCCCGGGAGACATCATAATCATCCAAAAGAGAGTCATTAAGCACATTCCATTGCAGAACAAAGACTTGGTGAAAAGTTTCAGTATTCAACTCCTGAGAACCCATCGAAAGATCTTGTTTAGTAGAGTAAGAGGGACCCGTAAAATCTGGTATTGCTGTCCCTGTAGAGTCAGAGTCATGAAAAATAGAAGCATGAACCGGAGAAGTAGTCTTGTTACCCGTATCTGGAACCGGAATAGAAGGAACATTGACAGCATGAGAGGTAATCACAGCCTCAGTCATCACCAGTAGAGGAGCAGCAAACCTAATAAAAGAGTCAACCTCAGCTTCGATAGTGTTGGTACTAGAATGATGGGAAGAATCTGAAGAAATAACGAACTTTTTGGATAGACCAATAGTGCGGAGGTTGAGCCCGGTAATAGAATCAGTGTGATCACTACCCTAATGCTCTAGTGTGATAGATATTGAAGAGTTGATAAAAGGCAGGGTTGCCATAGCGGTGATGTCAACCTCATCACTCAGAATGCTACTTGCCAATAACTCTTTGAGGACAGACGGAGATTTACTGCCAGTAGCAGCCTTACTAGAAGTTTTGTGATCCCCCCTTAGTTTCTTAGGAGGATGGGAGGAATCACTAGCATCCATGGCCGCTGGCCTATTCTTGCGTTGGCGTCTGGGCCTTTCAGCAGTTACAACAGCAACATCCTCCGCAACCGTGACCAGTTTAATCTCAACATCATGACCACCAACGGCAGCCGAATCTCCCTGATCTGCACTACCACCTTCATCGAACAACTTGTCCACACTTGCTTCCAATTCACGTTCAGAGCGGGCTGAGGCAACCGGTAGGAGCGGAACCACACGCCCTATAGTGGACTCCAGAAGTTTCCTTTCCCCCTCAATACGCTCTCTCTCGACAACCTTTACCTTCGTAGGATCCACAACATGAATGAAAGCAGACAAGTCCATCTCGGCAAAAATGAAGAAATAATCAAAAATAAGGTCAAAAAACTACAAGGTGAATAATGTATAGCGACAAACACCCACCTGTTCCGTCGTCATAAAGAAACATGGGATAAGTATCCTCATCCATAGTATAGTAACGACTCATTCCAACCAAACAAAGGAAGGGCTCTGGAAACTTCCAGAACGAAGCCGGATGTGCAACAAGGATGGCATAATGGTCCGCATTAAACTCAGTTGACTTTGGAAAAGGGTCTCTAGAGACATTCTTATCAGTATGCCATGGAAAGGAAGCCGGATAAGCAAAGGAGTCTACCCAGAAGAAGTGGTCATTCCAATGTTTAAGTGAATCTAGGGGTTTGGTATAACATACAGCGTCACTATCAAAACGCTTACTAAAAGACATCCACCCCTTGTTTTTAGAATTTACGTAAAAACAACGGAACAACCCAACCGTTGGTTCAATATTATGAACATGTCATAAGATCTCGAATTGAGAAACTTTGGTTGCCGCAATAACAGAAACTTGGGACAGATTGATGCGATAATGCCTAAGCACATTAACAAGGAAAGTGGAAAGAGTTAATCGGAAGTTGGGATACTCAAAGAAATTGGTATAAACACCAATCTTCCCAACGGGCATTTCATGTATCGTTTGGTTAGGACTAGGCAATTGCGGATGAACATCCTCGAGAATATGAAACGTATGACAAAAGATGTCAAGACCTTTCTAAGTAAGAACAGACTTAATATCTGTAATATTACTCATGGTAAAAAATAAGAAAGGATCAGAGCCTAACCTGAGAGTCTAAAAGTTCTTCAAAGAAGGGCACAACGCAGAGGAAACAGTTATAACGATGACGATAATGAAGGGAGAAGAGGAAAAGGAAATAGTGAAAACTGAATCAGGTATTTATACCCATGGTATATTTAATTTAAATTAATCTTAGATGGGTACACGTGTCGATGACGTCCGAGTCAACGGATAGGATTGAAAGTAAAAAATAGTGATGACAGTTAGACAAGTGGACCACACAATCAAATCAGTCAGAAGACGAAAGGCCAAGAAGAGCCCACGTCTTACACGTTTCACCTAACAGGTACAAGAAAACGTCACAGAGAAGCAAATAGCCGCAAAAGAAGCGAAACTGTCACGGAACCTTAGTCTAGTAACATTTACTGCGCATAACAGGCAACGGTACACGCAATAAACGAACTAGACTAGGGGGACTTGATGACGTATAGTACGAATAACATGCTTATTGGGCTTAATTCGTACTATACACATTTGGCCCAGGCCCAACATAACAAAACATATGAACCGCCACTAAGCCCAGAGATAAACTGGTTGCGGCTCGGATATCTCAAGACGTACGCAGATAAGATACTTCTGCAACACGTGTGCGGAAGGTGATCTGTGTCCGCAATCACGATTACGAGCGGATCCTTGCCCGATAAGGGTCTCACTCTTGCTACTAACAATCATAAGTGAAATACTAGGAAAACCTAGTATTGAGCTCACCTATAAAAAGGGGACATTTGACACCCCAAAAGGTACGATTTTCTGACTTACATTTTCACACACATACTATGACATTCTCTGACAACATTATTTCTTTCTCTTACGCCGGAGCTTAATCGTGGGGTTCGTCCCCACGGTAAGGCTAACGGTTTATCTTCATTTGTGCAGGAAATTGTCTCATTACTTGGTTTAGTACAAGATCCAATCCATCAACAGCTCATTGGCCCAACCCAATAAGCGTCCCAGATCCATTTCATAACCCGTCACATTTTTGTACTAACAATTATGGTGATTTGTGGAGGGAGAATTAGTTGAGTTAGTTGAAAACGTGGCTTAAATAAGGGTAAGGGTCATTTGAATATTATATTATATGCTATAATTATGGGGAAATAATGTTGACTAATATGGACCATTAAAATATCAATTTGTTTTAAGACGTTAAATAATAAATTGGTCAATTAAGACTAGGGGGTGTTTAGTTTTTGCGGGCCCTGGGGTAAAGGTGAGCAGAAAAACCGAAATAACTGAATAAACCAAACCGAACCGAAAGCAACCAAACCGAATTAAAAACCAAACCGAATTTGTTGAAACCGAATCAAACCGAACTACAAATTTGATTTTCGGGTTGGATATGAGTTTGACAGTTAGAACCGAAAACCGAATTTATATAAATATATATATTTTTTATATATTCATGTATAAAAAATACCATTAAAATTTTATCTTAATATATAAAAATATTTTTTATGCTTGAAATAATTTTTTTTGCTAAATAACTGTGGAATTATTATTTTTTTTAATTTCGGTTTTCGGGTTGATCCAAAAGAATTTGGTTTTTGGTTCGGTTCGGTTTTCGAGTTGATCGAGTTTTTTTCCCCGAACTAATCTAACCGAGTTAACCGAACAACCCGATAACCGAACCAATCAACACCCCTAGGTAATATTTTCCTCCACTTCTAGGATTGTGTTTTGTTTCTTTACCGCTTATTACAAAGTGATATCCTGATTGTAAAGAAGCGTAAAAACTCACTTCTTTCCTATCTAGGACACCATAATGTCCAAACCTACCATTCATCTTCCATTTTAATACTTCATCAACATTCAATTGCTAATCTGCTACCATTTAATCCTCCCTCACCACCAACATGCTCCTTCCCGTCGACCCATCATCGACCTCAATCTCCACCGGCGCTGCTCACTTTACCCTTTTCGTCGGCAGCTTCTTGTTAGCTCACTTATTCACTCCTCTGTCACAATCCAACTATTTGCTAAAAAGCTTAAACTTTCACGAATGGTAGGATGATAGGCATAAAGAAGATGGTGTCGCCACCTTTCCACTGCCTCTCCGACGGTGCCAAGTCGTCAGTCAACCACCCCCACGTCACCAGTCGGACCCGTCCTTCACCACCTCCATTCAATTGTATCCAAAAAACCTAGATTATTTAAAACTCCTTTGAAACAATGTTTTAATTGAGCTTGTATTCCAAATTTCGAACTGTATATTGAATAATGAATTTGAAGATGAAAGTTGTCTAAAAGTGGTATCATGGACATGGTCGAGTCCCATGTACGGCTCATTCTCATGATGTGTTGTAGTGTTTGGATGTGAAATACATCCGAGTCTAACACACCTGGTGCTATGCCTCTGCAATACGATATTTAGTGTCATGTAAACGTAGAGATGTATTCATTCATAAGTTTTGAAAGTATGAAATAAACCTTGCAAACGCAATATCTTTAGCTTCGGCAGAGAAAAGGCCCACTAGAGCTTTCGGTGCACCCAAAAGCAGCCCACCGATATTCATCACTGCCTTTATGTGTTTAGCACACCAATCAGAACCACCACCGCCACCCATTGGAGCGGGTGCTTCAACCCATTTCATAAAATGCAAAAAGTAAAGAACGCCCATGGAATGAGGAATAATAACCGCCTTTTCACCTCTGTTGATCTCAACCATCATTTCTATATTTCTCTTTAAGCGACTCAATGTCCGGTCTCTTACCTATGTCAGAAGATTGCAATTTTCAAACGCTGCAGTAATATGTTAACGAGTAAATGCTAAAAATATAAGCAGTCAAAAGTTTACCTCGGTGTTTTGAAACGAGAGTCGCCAGTCATATGCAGCTATGTACATATTTTTTTCTTCATATCCAACACGAGCAAAGTTAGCAATCAAAACAGCTCACACAAAGTATCCTGGAGCAAAGTAGTCCGCCGCTACAAGCCCACTGACTGGTCTAACCTTTATACCAAAAGGGTCCAATCCAGTTTCATTGTCTAGAGACATATGTTGTAGCCAACACGACAGCCTGCAACATATAAACAAAAGTTGGTTTGGGATTGATATTGGCTAAAATATACATATTTTGTACCCCGTAAAACACTATAAAAGGACTAAAAACACTAAAATATAGATAATTATGTTGCAAATATGTTTGTATTGTATTTTTATGTCTTACAGGTAAAAAGGATTGAAAACGAAGCAAAAACGGTAATTTTCGGGTGACTTTCGACGACGTTTTCACATTTATCGAGGTCCAAACGAAGTCGTGAAAATTCCTCGATCACACCATTGGAAAGAGCACGAAAAAACAAGTCCAACAGTACCGGCCTTTTATATTTAAACCTTTTTATTTTGAACCTTTTTCGTCTTTGTTTGAACCTTTAGTTATAAATGACCAAACCAAGTTAAAAAGGGGTTATAATTATATTTTACATATAGATTATTGAAACTATGCACTAGCACAGCGGTAAGCTGTGTGTGCATAGTTTCATCCTCTAAGTGTCACGAGTTCGATTCATGCCAGAGGGATTTATTCCCTCAAGACCAGACCCGGCCCAATACCCGACTCGACCCGACCAGACCCGGCCCAATACCCGACTCGACTCGGCCCAATACCCGACCCGGCCCACCAATTGACTTACCGTCAACCACCGTTGACCGGTGGTCCGGCGGTGGTCGCCGCCGTTGACCGGTGGTCCGGCGGTCTTGACCACCGTTGACCGGTGGTCCGGCGACGGTTGACCGGCGGTTGACCAACGGTGGGTGAACAGTGAAAATGCCACGTGGCACCACTCAGGTGGTGACACGTGGCGCTTCTAATGATTGGTGTCAGATGTGCAGGTACGAGGTACGAGGTGGCAGAGCGTCAGTACGAGGTACTGTAGCAGTCCGAGGTGTCAGTACACGTCAGTACGAGGTACTGTTCAGGTGACGGCTGGACCAATCAGATGGTGACACGTGGCACTGGCGTGTGTCAGTCCGAGGTACTGTAGCAGTCAGTACGAGGTAGGCGTGTGCAATAATGAGGCGGTTGGTGGAGTGCAAAATGACCAAAATACCCCCCAGATCTGGATTGTGAGTGGCTGTGTACCTAAAAAGACGAAATTGCCCTCACCTACTTGGGGTTATAAATACTACACGCAGCAATATGTGGCACATAATTCTGTGAGTTTGTGAGTCTGGCTACTACAAGTTAAATGTGTAATTGTGACTGTCTGCAGTTTATTTTATTTGCCTGCAACAATTTTATTGTGTTTGGCTGCTACATTCTATTGTGTAGTGTTGATGCATGTTTTAGTGTTTGGCTGCTGCTATTCATGTCTCTCTTCAACATCCTGGTTTAGTTTATAGCTTTTATCTGCATGTTTTAACCACTATATGGGTAGTTCTTACCAGTTATATAGTTTTTTTAATTCTTTCTATAAAACAAAATATAAAGAGCATAAATGATAAATAAATAAATAATATGTATGCCCTAGTCATTTGTGGCTGCTACTCGCAAGACTCTATTAACACTCAGATTGTATGTAATGGATAAAGTTTGGTTGAGTGTAGTAATTAAAGTCATAAAATCTAAATGGTAATTGTATAGTTACGTTTGGCTTTTGCTTATGACCACATATTGTATTTTGGAACTCATGGAACTTCATGATATGATGCAAGTTGTAGTAATTAATTGTCATAGCTTTCACCGATTAAAGGTGTGCTAGAAACTCAGAAGAACATTTGATTTTTGGTACATGTGATTATGTGAAGCTTTATGAAATGAAATTAAAGATAAAATGAGATTCATGAAATGTATAGAGATCATATATCCAAGATTTTAAAGTACACTCTAATTTTTATATTGAGGGGATATATATGTTAACATTTGACAATTGAATAGTGTCACGTCTTGTTTTCGAAGAACGCATCTGTGACTATCTAAAATGTAAATTGTGTCACCAAGTAGTTTCCTTCATTAGTAATTGAGTATTTTGTTTTGGTCTAATGAAGTTTTGTTTATGTTTTAAGGCAAGAAGGGCCTTGAGGGCATTAAAAGGACAAGTGAAATTCCAAGCTCTTGTTAGAAAACAGGTAGCTGCTACTCTATACAGTATGCAAGCTCTCCTTAGAGCTCAGTTGGCTGTTCGATCTAAAAGGGTTGAGTTGGCTGTTCGATATGAGTTGTCTGTTCAACCTGAAACCCGTCACGAAAAATCCACTGTAAGATTTCTTTTATAATTTTACGTTCATTTTTATAAGAATAATGTGATTTTATGTCCATCAGATGGGCTAAGATACACTTTTAAATATTTCAAGAGAGGTTTGATAATGGCACAAGAAGAGAAATCCATAACAAGCGACTCTCAACTTCATATGATTCTACAACAAATTCATATGACGAGAGCCCAAAAATAGTTGGAATGGACTCTTATAGGCCACATGGGCGATCAAGGCGCAACCATTATCAAGATCCAGAATCAGGATTTATTGGCAAAGACTACAAGTGTTCCAAAACAACTCAAAGCACGCTTCATTTTTCTAATTCAAACAGGTCAAACACTAGAGCCACACCTCTAAAAAGTGTTTGCGGGGACACCTTTTCTAGACCTCAATTAAATAGTCCAAGTTACATGGCCAACACGCAATCATTCAGCGCGAAACAGAGGTCACATTGTGCTGTTAGGATCCAAAAGTCTTGATCTAAAGCTCAAGAAGCTATAACTCAGCTATAAAGTTTCTTCAAATTTGAATTCAAATCTGGTAACTAGTGGAATGAAGTCTATACCATCGAAGCCCAAACCAATATGTGTAATTCTTTAACACGTCGTATTCCATGGATTTAATTAGAAGATTTTTTTCTTTTTTTAACATTTAAATAGATTATAAGAGTTCAATATATTCATACTTGGCCCAACTTCAACCTTATTAAAACCTTGACCTTTTAGACTTTCAATTGATGCTTTAGGTCGAATACTTTTTTTCCAATACTTTTTTTTAAGTCTTAGACCTAAAGCATCAATGGAAAAATCTAAAAGGTCAATGTTTAGGTCCAATATTTTTTTCCATATATTTTTTTAAAGTATTTGACCTTAACTATCAATGTAAAATCTAAAAGGTTAATGTTTAAATAAAGTTGAATTTGAGGCAACTATGAATATATTGAGCTCTTATAATCTATTTAAATGTTCAAAATGAATAGATTGAGCACTTCTAATTAAATCCATGGAAAAGATTTAGACATTACTCTTCAGGAATAAATCTTCATGGGGTTGCATTTGATGAAGGTTTGGAGAAGTCAGAATAGAGCAAGTTCAATTTTGATTGTGTTTGTCACTAAGATTTGGTAGATTTCAAAGGTGGTTTAGAGGAGTATTTTAACTCTTTTTAGTGGTTTGAGATGTTTTTGGATGTCTCATAAATGTGTCATTTAGTTATGTTTCTTTTGTGGTTGTGTTGGTGGTATTTGTCGCAAGTAGAGTTTATTTAGGTGCTTGTGTTTTGAGTTTTGCGTTTTGGTATCAATCTCTATGTGATTGTATTTTTTAGCTACTTGCTAGTTTTGTTAATGAAAATTTCTTAGCCATTCAAAAAAAAGATTTACAAATAGTGCATTTTCTTTACGTCAATATTTTTGGTAATTGTTAATTACCTTATACGTATAACATAATCACATTGATACGATTATATCCTACTTACGATAGTAAATCATTGTTAATTACATTTATGATGATTAGACACGATAGCCCAGTGATTTGTACACAACATCCTTTACTATTTCCATGACATATATTTTTTAGTTAATGGTATCCTTTTTGAAGATATATTCTTACTTAATAATCCTTAACAATATGATCATGGCATATGTCAAAATTAGTAGAGTGGGTTAAGAAAAAGAAAGGGTTAATACACAAAAAAGTTACTAAAGTTTGACCAAATGTTCACCTATGTTACTAAAGTAGTTTTTGTTACAAATAGGTTACTCGTGTTATGTTAACCGGTTACATAAGCTACCCATAATGTTTTAACCTTAACTTACCGGTTGAGTGTCTAAGTGGCTCGTGACGTGTATTTTTTTTAAACATTTAATTATTAAAAGGGGGATAATCCCATAGGGTTCACACATTCTTCTTATCCATTTCCTCTCGTACTCTCAATTTCTTCAAAAACCTAGTCACAAATTAATCTAATAAAACGCGTTTCGCGTTTTCATTTTCCTAATAAAGGTGGCTTGGATTTTAATTTATTGTATTTTCTGTTTTTAGTCATTGTTTAATCTTAATTTTAACATTTAGGGTTATCTAAATTTTAGGGTTATAGAGGTTTATTAAAGTACACTTTTTTTTGTATATATTGTTAGATGGCATCTGAAATATTACTAAGGTTCCAAACTGTTTTTAACATAAATGGAACAAATATGTGGACAATATCGTTTGGATACTCAAAGTTTTGAAATACAAAAGAAAACAAGTTTGCATTTAAAATGATTGACTCTTAGATAAAATCATTTCTCAAGATATTATGTATATTGTTGGTGGACGGCTTCTGTAAATGAGAATATGAAGGGTTGTGTGAATATGTTTTATTTTGGGGGATTTTGTGAATGTGTCACAAGTGTCTTGAACTTGAATTCTGAGCATTCATCAAAAGAATCATTGAATTGCAACAAGATTGATATGGACACCTTTCGAAAAGTTATTCTAAACTTGAGCAGCCTTGCATTTCTCATGAAATTGCAATGCAGCTTAACAAAGAAATTTTTCAAAAAGAAAACACATATGTAATACAACTGAACACATTGATCAATTGTTTGAGTAAACAACTTGATAAGCTCAGTGGCCACAACGAAAAACTAAATGAAGTTAAAGGCCACACATCAAGTGGTGTCTAAACCTTCTACAGTGAATTGTTAATGGCGCATAACCTAGTTGACTCGGTATAGGTTTTTTTCCAATTAGTGCGTAGAGTGTAGAAGTTTTTTTAAAAATGTTGCTTTAAAGATTGTACAAACTCGGTTAATTATAGTAGTTTTGATGAATGAATTTAATGTAGAATTTAATTTTCGTGTTTAAAAGGCTTGTAAAAAAGCTTATTGTAAGAAAGCTTATTATATAAGAGTATATATATATAGATTTTTTTAAAGAATTTACCCTAAAGAAGAGAATATATGCATTGCTTGGATAATATTTTTTTTGTTACAACCATTCAAAATATGAACATACGTAAACAATATGATTTGAAGTTTTTCCACAAATTATAATCTTTCTATGGTTCTAGATCATGCCGAAACAATCGGATATATGTATTAGCAAAACTAACAAAATCACAAAAACAAAAATTAAATTTACATAAGCAATTAAAGAATAACTTTTAATCCAAAAAGCCACCTACCCACCAAGGATCTTAAAAATGGAAACACGCGTGTGATTTTTATGAAACGTACCTTGAAAGATTATCTCAACCATGATGCAATGTTTACGTTTGAACGGGTTTTTTCAAACTGTGTTGAGATTTCTTAGGATACTTTAATGAGACTTTTCAAAACTTCCATACTTAGGTTACAATTTAGCTAAAATAGTTACCAAACATCATTAAATGTGCCGATTTAAAACATGTAGTGCATAGGAGAATTGTACATATTTGCTAAACATGGTAATTCACATCATTACATTAATTAGATTTTTTTGAATGTCAATTAGCATTAGTAATAAAATCATTACCATTTATCCCAAGTTACAATTTTTTTTCAACGACTAAGAATGGGCTGCCACCAAGATTCAGTCCGTCTATAGAGGTCACTTGGTAAGTTTTTTTTTTTATTTTTCAAATAATTACAGTATAATTTAAGATTATTATTTATTCAAGACACAATCCCAAACACATTTTTACTATTGCAACAAGTTTACTTGCTTGTTTATAGTTTTTAACTGTATTTTAGTTGTTGTATTTATGAATCATATGCGGCGCATAATTTTGTGAGTTTTCTGTGAGTTTGTGAGTCTGGCTACTACAAGTTAAATGTGTAATTGTGACTGCTGCAGTTTATTTTGTTTGGCTGCTACAGTTTTACTGTGTTTGGCTGCTACATTCTATTGTGTAGTGTTGATGCATGTTTTAGTGTTTGGCTGCTGCAATTCATGTCTCTCTTCAACATCCTGGTTTAGTTTATAGCTTTTATCTGCATGTTTTAACCACTGTATGGTAGCTCTTACCAGTTATATAGTTTTTTAATTCTTTCTATAAAACAAAATATAAAGAGCATAAATGATAAATAAATAAATAATATATATGCCCTAGTCATTTGTGGCTGCTACTCGCAAGACTCTATTAACACTCAGATTGTATGTAATGGATAAATTTTGGTTGAGTGTTGTACTTAAAGTCATAAAATCTAAATGGTAATTGTATAGTTACGTTTGGCCTTTGCTCATGACCACATATTGTATTATGGAACTCATGGAACTTCATGATATGATGCAAGAACGGCCCTGAGGGCATTAAAAGGACTAGTGAAATTCCAAGCTCTTTTTAGAGGGTTCCTTGTTAGAAAACGGGTAGTTGCTACTCTATACAGTATGCAAGATCTCCTTAGAGCTCAGTTGGCTGTTCGATCTAAAAGGGCTGAGTTGGCTGTTCGATATCAGTTGGATGTTCAACCTCAAATCCGTCACGGAGAATCCAATGTAAGATCACTTTTATAATTTTACGTTCCTTTTTCTAAGAATAATGTGATTTTATGTCCATCAGATGTGTTAAGATACACTTGTTTTTTATATTCATTTAAGAAAGTGTTACACTTTTAAATATTTCAGGATAGGTTTGATAATGATACAAGAAGAGAAATACATAACAAGCGACTCTTAACTTCATATGATTCTACAACAAATTCATATGACGAGAGCCCAAAAATAGTTGGAATGGACCCTTATAGGCCACATGGGCGATCAAGGCGCAACCATTATCAAGATCCAGAATCAGGATTTAGTGGCAAAGACTACAAGTGTTCCAAAACCACACAAAGTACGCTTCGTTTTTCTAATTCAAACAGGTCAAACACTCGAGCCACACCTCCAAAAAGTGTTTGCGGGGACACCTTTTTTAGACCTCAATTAAATCGTCCAAGTTACATGGCCAACACGCAATCATTCAGCGCCAAACAGAGGTGACATTGTGTTGTTAGGATCCAAAAGTCTTGATCTAAAGCTCAAGAAGCTATAAACTCAGCTATAAAGTTTCTTCAAATTTGAATTCAAATCTGGTAACTAATGGAATGAAGTCTTATACCATCGAAGCCCAAACCGATATGTGTAATTGTTTAACACGCCGTATTCCATGGATTTAATTAGAAGATTTTTTTCTTTTATTTTAATATTTAAATAGATTATAAGAGCTCAATATATTCATACTTGGCCCAACTTCAACATTATTAAAACCTTGACCTTTTAGACTTTAAATTGATGCTTTAGGTCCAATACTTTTTTTCCAATACTTTTTTTAAAGTCTTAGACCTAAAGCATCAATGGAAAATCTAAAAGGTCAACGTTTAGGTCCAATATTTTTTTCCATACTTTTTTTAAAGTATTTGACGTAAACTATCAATGTAAAATCTAAATGGTTAATGTTTAAATAAAGTTGAATTTGAGGCAACTATGAATATATTGAGCTCTTATAGTCTATTTAAATGTTCAAAATGAATAGATTGAGCACTTCTAATTAAATCCATGGAAAAGATTTAGACATAACTCATGGGAATAGAGCAAGTTCAATTTTGGTTGTGTTTGTCACTTAGATTTGGTAGATTTCAAAGGTGGTTTAGAGGTGTATTTTAACTCTTTTTAGTGGTTTGAGATGTTTTTGATGTCTCATAAATGTGTCATTTATTTATGTTTCTTCTGGGGTTGTGTTATTTGTCGCAAGTAGAGTTTATTTAGGTGCTTGTGTTTTGAGTTTTGCGTTTTGTTATCAATCACTATCTGATTGTATTTTCTAGCTACTTGCGAGTTTTGTTTATGAAAATTTCTTAGCCGTTCAAAATAAAAGATTTACAAATAGTGCATTTTCTTTACGTCAATATTTTTGGTAATTGTTAATTACCTTATACGTATAACATAATCACATTGATACGATTATATCATACTTACGATAGTAAATCATTGTTAATTATATTTATGATGATTAGACACGATAGCCCAGTGATTTCTACACAACATCTTTTACTATTTCCATGACATATATTTTTTAGTTAATGGTATCCTTTTTGAAGATATATTCTTACTTAATTATCCTTAACAATATGATCATGGCATATGTCAAAATTAGTAGAGTGGGTTAAGAAAAAGAAATCATCCTCTAGATACCCTAATGTTCAAGCATCCTGATATCTTCACGAGATGTTTTGATTTCAAACATTACTACACATATTGACGCTAACTACCTTAGTTTGACCGCGTACATTTTATTCAAACAGGAACTACTTGATTTCAAAGAATAAATTTTACTTTGTAATAACTAATGAGAGAAAATATCATTTATTTTTTATATAAAAATGATAGAAAAAGAATAAAAGAATTCTTACAAGATCCCAAGCCCCAACCAAAGTAACGGCCGCATTTTACTACCCATATTTCCCTCCAAAAGTTCTCATTTGATACAATTCTTGATCACATAAGATCTTTATACATAATCATCAATGTAGAATTATGGATAGTTTTCGTGACTCATCGACCAAAAATGAACACAGTTATGGTAATTACTTCGTTTGATTATTTACTTTTATACTTTGTTTGAGTTATTTTCCGGTTCTTTTTGGTAACCATGTTTTTGATCTTTTGGGCAACCAAAAGTCCTCTCTTCTCTAAGTGTTCCCATGCATGGCCACTTTTATATTGCTATTGCGGCAACCGCTGCAGCTATGGCCGGCGCACAAGCTGCGGTGGCTGTTGTCAGCCTTACTAGCGACGGTAGGGATATCGTATTTAGTGGCAGGGAAAAATGGGCTGCCACCGAGATTCTGAGAGTCTATAGAGGTCACTTGGTAAGTTCTCTTTTTTTTATTTATCAAATAATTATAGTTTAAGATTATTATTTATTCAAGACACAATCCCAAACACATTTTTACTATTGCAAGAAGTTTACTTGCTTGTTTATAGTTTTTATCTGTATTTTAGTTGTATTTATGAACCATATGTTGCGCATAATTCTGTGAGTTTGTGAGTCTGTGGCAGCTGCAAGTTGAATGTGTATATTGTGACTCTTTGCAGTTTATTTTGTTTGGCTGCTACAGTTTTACTCTGTTTGGCTTCTACATTCTATTGTGTAGTGTTGATGCACGTTTTAGTGTTTGGCTACTGCAATTCATGTCTCTCTACCACATCCTGGTTTAGTTTATAGCTTTTATCTGCATGTTTTAACCACTGTTTGGTATCTCTTATCAGTTATATAGTTTTTCTAATTCTTTCTATAAAACAAAATATAAAGAGCATAAATGATAAATAAATAAATAACATGTATGCCCTAGTCATTTGTGGCTGCTACTCGCGAAACTCTATTAACACTCAGATTGTATGTAATGGATAAATTTTG
>BQNB010048996.1:0-42262 GCA_026074375.1 Tanacetum coccineum | reverse complement strand
GTTTGAGATTCGTTAGAGTGGTGAAAGCTTCGGTTATGGTTGTTCATTATGAATGATAAAAAATATTTTGGATTGAAGGGAGATTTAGGGTTTTAGAAAAAAAAACAGTTTAAAGATTCAATTAAAAGCACAAACTAATCCAAGGCCATGTCAAATCTGATAATAATCAATTAAAAACATAAGATTTATTTATTCTTCGCGAAAAACATGATCACAAAGGAAGAGGGATGATCGAAACCAAAACCTAGACCTTATCACAATGTAGAAGGCAAAGAGATAAACATAATCCCGCCAAATACTATTTATCAGTCGTTGGGACTAACCTTGCAACGAACCGATAACCTCAAAGACTATTTCTGTAAATATTAAAAAAATAAAATTAAACTTCAACATTTTTTTATAAAATCGTACGCATGTCCAAAGCATTGCAATATTGGGCTCGTTTTGTTCGCAATTCAACGATTTTTCAGTAACAGATTTTTCCTGAATGAATCGATAGATATGTGTTCCATATTTGATAAATAAAGTTTGTTACGAGTATATAAAAAAGTCAAAAATAGGTAAAACTTCAAGGTCGGTTTTGTAACTTTTAGCATACTTGAGGGTGCTTTCTGTAAATATGTTCTTTTTTTTATACATCGTGAACTTTTTTTTAATTGTAAAACACTTGGCTCAAAGAATTCTCCTATTTGATACATAGTAATAACGAGGATATGTGCAAGAAGCGTCCGTAACTCTGCTGGTGTTGCAGTCAATGCAGTTTCTTGTAATGTAATTTCCCATTCCTGATCATCTTGAAGAAGGCCTAAAGCTTCACATGCATCTCGACATGTAGGGTATACAACTTTGTTAACAGTACGTATACCACGGAAGCTCGTGCAACCTTCCTGATGACATAGCAACATCCTCTGATAAAATAAGTCTCCTGCAGCAGGATGGACATAGGCCAATCTTCCGATTGAAGACTTATTTCTAAGTCGTCGGCGGCGCCAGTATTTACCATCTGGATACCAAACATACTCAGACGGGAAGTTTAGGTATGTGAGGTGTCGGCCGTCAACGTTTTGTTCATTATAGTATAACCATTCTGTCAGAGTGGTTTTTTGTTTGTGGGAATTTAGAACCAATGAGTCAAGGCGGTCTGTTTCTCTAAAGACGATGCGTTGCATGTTTTGCAAATGCACAGCTAAGATTTGAACAGCCGGTTCTCTGTAGTGTATTTCGAATTCAAAGATCCTCCAACACGCTTCATGTGGACTAACATATCGTGCATCGAGATAATTTTTTATCTCGTCGATCACTATTTGTGGTTGGCTTGTGGAAGCTGCTGTACTGGGATCGACAGAAGGTGGGTTGTTCCTGGATATACGGGCTACTACACGATCAGTTCCCTTGGAAATGTATTTAAATAAATACTTTATTAGCATTGTCCAACCACAATATTCAACATTGATGTGGGCATAGAAAGCTAAAAGAAGTTGTTTATTATATGGAACAACATATCTGTTATCTAAGCCCATATTCTGTCTTATGGTTGTAACACCCGTATCTCTCCTTTTGTAGTGCACGAACTCGCCTTTGTCAACATATGTCTGGTTACAATATTCTTTAGGGAAATCCTTCTTACATTTATTGTTTTGCGTATAGGCAGCAGATGGGTTTGCTAATCCACACGGATCGTGCATCATTAATTCTGATACGATTCTGTAGCCTTGTGGATCTGCATGTTGTGTTGGTAATTCAGCGCTTACATACATGTCTATGTCTTCATCCCGACGTGTTCGTCTATCCATAAGAGCGTGTGACAATGAGGAAGACCTCTTTTTTGAAATTCGACAGTGTATAATACTACAAGTAGACACAAAAATAAAGAAACAAATTTTAGAAAAAAATTGAATCAGTTTGATAAAAGTAAGTTCAATAGTCGATAAATGGCACCTGCTACAACTTTTCCAAATGGTTGAGCATCACGTAAATAGTTGACAAATTTATGGATCTTCATTTCAAAGACTCTATCAACTATATCTGCTCTATCAGTTGTAGTAAGAAGTGGAAATTGTGCCATATAGTTCGTAATTTCTGGCCAGTTTACATTACATATAAACATTATAAAATATAATGGATCCCCGTGAACACAACAAATAGCAAGTGCATCTAAATAATGACTATACATGTAGCGTGGGCCACCTGTAAAAGATTGCGGTAATATAAGTCTTAAACCGCAATCGGATCCATCGTTGTCTCCACGGTTGATCGCATCATATATGCCTGAAAGATATTCGTTCCTGATATATTTTGATGTTCACGTATAAAGTCAATATGATTCTGTTCGACTGCACAATAGGCAGTGACAACGTATTGTTGGAATAGTTTTCCAGTCCTCGATAGATAGTTATATTGATTGGCATGGTCGTGGAGATAATATGAATAGTATGCTAACATTGTTAGTCGTTTGTCTTCAGTTGAAGAGCCTGAACGATTAATCATTTTCAAATCTTTGGAGTAACCGTCTTAACCATAAATAAACAAAAGTGGAAATTGCAACGACATGTAAGACGGATGTAATTTATTAACATGTTTTGGATAACCTGTACGTTCTTCCAACACGATATCGTAATCCATGTCGTTTTAAGGACCAGCTTCATATACTATGGCGCCTAACATGTCTCCTAGGGAGTTCATATTCCCGAGCACCAATGACATTATACAACCTGACTTTAAAATTGGGGACATGAGTATCTTGAAGTTTTTCACGCGCTGTTCTGAACAATTGAACCAATGCATTATGACTATCCAAAAGGTCTATAAGCCCTTCTACTATATCTCTACGGAGCACACTGTTATCTCCTCCAAAGTGAGTTAAGCGGTTATCAACTTCGTTATCCGTATCGTAGATATACAATTGTAAAAACTGTGGCGGCTCCCCATCCACAGGACATAATGATCCTATCCAATGATATAGTTGACCAAAGATTTTAAACACCATGGTCCACGTCATTGTAATTTATTCGACACATTTCGCCCAAATATGTCATGTTGAAACATCTGATCATATGCCCTAATATTTTTCCAAGAATGACGGTCTTCTAGTAACTATTTTTATTACTCGGGATAGAATTGATATGTAACGTAAAGCGCCTTGACCAGCTTGCCTCAACGATTATAGCGTGGGCGCGTACCTCTAAATACTCTTTAAGCGCTCCCCCTCAAACCAAAACAAAGCTCCACAGTGTTGACAGATGTGAGCATAATTCCCAAGGTCCTTATATTCTAATGGAGGACCTGATGGTGCCGCGTGTTGACTTCGAAGTACCGGCGGTAGCAGTAGGGTGACGCCTAGGATACAAGCTCGCCTAGCTCGCCGAATGATTAAATTAACAATGGAATTATCATGACGTGGTTGTTCAAACATAGGTACATGACCTAGAATTGCATTCCTAAAGCAGATACAAATAAACTAAGATTTGCAAAAATAAAAATATGAACATCGAAACACAAATCACAAACGGGGAAAGGTCAAAATACAAATCAGATGGTACACATACCCGAACACGGACAACGACTGGAATAATTATCAACACGAACAACATGGGTGGCATCACCACTTGATTCATCAATCTCTATAGGCTGTCTAGTTACGGTTGTAGGTATAACCGAGTGTGATAGTGTTTGACCTTTTACCGTAGACACAAATAGTTGAGTAACCATAACTAAAAATTCAAATCAAATACGAAAATACAAATGGAAAACGACATGTCGTTACCAGTACCCGGTAACGCACCACAGTTTGATGACATCACAGTACAATGACTGACACCCGAAGAGCAGGTCCACCAACAGGTGGCACATTCTGAACACCAGACGGACCAACGTCAATAAGTAAAGGCGATATGAAACCGGAACCGTTTGCGCGCTGCCTCTTCGCGGGGACGTTCGAGTTAACATCAAGAACACGGTCGGCCACATCCAAGGGAACAACATTACAATCCCCAGTATGAGGGTTGGATTTAGGGACTAACTTCCTTTTAGTTTTCATTCAAACAAAGATGGTCACAAAGTAAGAGATTATATATATCATCTACTTGTAGCAACTAAGTAAGGTAAACATGACTAAGTGCAACATTGATGTCTGATAAGAATTAAATAGGTAAACCCAAATTGGAATCTAACTACATTAAACACAAAAATTGAGCCAAATCGTTGTAAACACTGCTAGTAGTGCAACAATTGTATAATAAGGATAACACATTAAAATCATTAGAACATGCAAATAGGAAACATGCAGTAATCTAATCTTTTGCTGTAAAGATAATCAAAAAGAAAAAAAAGAACTGAAGCTACATACCGTAAACACAGTCGACGAAGCGGCTAGGTGGATGACACAACAGTAGAAGTATCCTGAACCCTCAATCCCAATGCATAGAAAACTGAAACGTCTTTAGAAAAGAAGTAGGTAAAAAAAAGGAAAAAAAGGGACAAAAAAAATGTGAGAAATGGGCTGGACCCAAGCAAACAGGCCACATGAAGCCCAAAGATGAAACGACAACGTCGTTGGTCGTTTTTGTAGTGACTCATAGGATATAGTATAATAATTTTCACATTGGTATTTTTTTTGTCCACCTTCTCAACATAGAAGAAGACATATAAATACCGACTCACAGTACAATGAAACATAATTAAGGAGTTAAAAAGATAAAATGGTACAAAATTAAACTAAAGAAATATGTCTATACAAATCAAAAAAGAAACATTCATCAGAAGTACATGGTGCAGAGTTTCTACTAAATGCTAAGAGCGCTCAATGTCGTGGTGCCATAAACAAAAATGATGCCACCTCATCACTTTTTTCTGTGGCACCAAACAACCACTCACTCATTAACACCATGTTTTGTGATGCACACCTTTTTTTTTCTTTTATATAATAAACCATACATTTAACTAAAATTAAATTTAAAAATACAAGTACGTAACAGTAAACTAGTTTTAGGAATGGTATAAAGCCTGGATTCGTGTTTTTTTGCGTCGTCGATAGTCGCGTCAACCGGATCCATCGCGCTTGTGTCGATTG
Organism: Tanacetum coccineum; assembly: GCA_026074375.1. Taxonomy (NCBI): domain Eukaryota; kingdom Viridiplantae; phylum Streptophyta; class Magnoliopsida; order Asterales; family Asteraceae; genus Tanacetum; species Tanacetum coccineum. The sequence continues at coordinate 37,194 of BQNB010048996.1, read as the reverse complement.
TTAGGACCTTCAAGTCCTCGGTTTTCTTTTGAGCGTTGATTAATTCAACTCTTGCCGAAAAGTCTCGCGGTCCAAACGTTCAAATTTCGCCTCACGATCTAAAACATATTGTTATTGGATCAATTCTTGAAACATTGCAGGGTTTGAATTGTAAGTAACGGATGAGTTTGAAGATTGTTGACTTTTAGCAATCCTTTTGTTGTCGGGTAGACGCGGCAACTCATCATCTCAAAAAGGCCGGGTTCAACGTCGATTACCCGTCCTCGGTCTCATCTTGCTTGTGTCAAATATGGACTTTTTCACTTGTGTTTGTTTTTCAAAAATAACCAAGTGCTTTTGTGCTTAAAATCCGAATCCTCGACGCTCATATAAAAAATTTCAACCATTGTCATCAAATCGTCATCGTTCTCCCCACTAAGAGCCTTGGTTTCGTTGATAATTGAATTAAACTTTCCGACCTCTCGGTTCATCAGAGTCCACTTTTTTGTCAACATCTTCTTGGTGCGAATCGGGAATTTATTTTTATTGGCTTGCTCATTGTACGCGTCGAGAACTTTGTACTAAATCGTTTCATTTTTTTTGTTCTGAACCGACATTTGGATCCTCATATATTTGTATATAACATTCCGTCAAAAGTAACTCCTCGTCTTGGGTCCAAAAGTTTCGAGTAGAGGATCCATCGGGTTTCCTTTCTCAGGATTTCCTAGCGATCTTCTTGACACATTTGTGGGACGACGGGCCCTCAGCTTCGGCTTGTTGTTGGGAAGAAGTGAGTTGGTTTAGATTTTGTTGGAAAATTTAGGTTTGTTGGAGTTGAAATCGTTGAAATAACATTTGTTGTTCGGGTATAAATTGGTTGACAAATGGGTTAGAGTTGGTATATTGACTTCGTATTTGATATGGAAGTTGGTTGGAGAAGATGGAATTTGCGGATGATGTGCTGGGATTAGAAGAAGAAAAGGAATTTGGTATTTGGTTTTGTGGGTCGTTGAGCATAGAGTTGATCCATTGTTGGTTATTGTTAGGATTCATTTTGGTGATACAAGTAGAAAATATTGAGGTATAAAGTGTGTATAAAAAATGAAAGAATAATAAGGTATTTATAAAATTTTTAATGGGTAAAAATTTAAAAGAATGGGGATTTATTGTATAAAAAACACACCAAACAAGCCCTCCAACGGCTCATTTTTCAATTATTACCGTTATCCAGTGATTGTATTTAAAAAGGCTACGATGTGGGCTGTTAAATACGGCGCAACAGACGAAGAGCCAAGGCTCTGTATGATGTCTCGCGCCATCGTGTAAGCTGTTCGACCCACCGAGGCCACTAGCCAACGACATCGATCCATATAATGAAATGGCCGTCACGATAATATATTTTTTGTTACTTTTAACGTATACTGTTTGTAAAATATTTAATTTCCAAATCCGTTTTCTTTCTTCTAATACTTATAACTTAAAGAATTACATCATTTTGGAGTTTTATATGAGATTTGATCTTATTGAAAAAAATTGGACCAACAAGAACGCTTGATTTTGACACGTAGGCAAAATCGTACGATCTGATTGGTTAAATAAAAGTCAAAATCGAATACAATTTGATCAAATTGAAAAAAACCATGTGGTATGAAAAAACCACAAAAAATACACATGTCAAAAATGCGATAAAAAAACTTTTAAAAAAAGAGGTAATTAATAAAATTTCAGTGGTCATATTTTAAATAGCGTATATGGACTTAAGTGTAAACTTATATGTTTCATGTTTTTAAATAATTTTAAAAAATAAATAAATATCCTCTTAGACTTTATATCCCCTATACTAAATACAACATGTATATTGTTCTAAAAATAAAACATATATGTCATTTTTTAAAACACAACATATATGTATTAGCTGTTAAATTTTAATAAAATATACTTATCAGTTTTTATATTTTTTAATAACTTGATAAACTTATTAAATACCTCATATTCTTTATATTTTATAAAAAATACAACAATATGTTATTGTTATGTATATAATATGTTAATACATATTAAACTAATGTATTTGCATGAAATTGTAAATATAAAAAGAAAAAAACGAGCTACTGTAACATGTAAATAAATACACGAGATTGTACATCTACGAACGCCTCATGTTATTATTCTTTATGAGATTAAGTAAGGATATCCGGAAAAAGTATTCTTTTTATACTACCGGAATTTAAACTCATGGTATTCCTTTATAAATTTAACCCGCGTACGCGTTTTAAAATCGGCGTAAATTATTATTAAAAAGAATGTAAATATCAAAATGAAGGCACGACAAAAATATATAGACATGATTCTACATATTAAAACGACACATATTTTTCAAGATCGTTATGTGCTACTAAACACATAATAATAATAATATAATATCTAGAACAAGATAACTAAAATTTCAGTTAAAACAAAGTCAAATCATTTGTGCAACAAAAATCTATACAAAATATCAATCGATATTAACACATAATGAAAAAATTATGTAAAACTTGTGTGTGCATGTGTATTGTAACTATTTAAGTATTAAAAAGGTAATATAATTTTATAGAAGAATATTAAACGTTACAAAATCATGAATTTATGAACTGTCACAATATTTAACTTCAAAACAAAATTATTCAAATATCATTACCGTTATACTATCTGCTTAAATTGCGTGCGTGCACGAGTTGATGTAATTTATTTGTTGATTAATAATTAAGATATAACTATTCCGAATAAGAATATTGAGAGTAAAAAGAGTATGAAATTCACAGAATTTAAGTGGGTTTATATTAATTTACATGGAGCAGAGTAAAAAACAACATAATCCAAGGTTGCGAAAAATTGTGAATCGTTAGCTGGACAGTCTACTACCTTGTAGCTTGTAATCGGTCTAGGCGAGATTAATCGGATTGGCATTTCTGGCAAAATTTGTGTATTTTCGGCTAGTTTTGTGTATTTTCAACGAGTTTTAGATATTACTGGCAAGATTTTTTTCTAAAAAAAACTTGTAATAGATTTAAATAGTTACTATAAGTGATCAAAATAAGTTTACGGTGAGTTTTAGGTACTTCCGGCAAGATTAGAAGGTTTCCGGCAAGTTTGACCACCGATGATCGCCTTTGACCACGATTGACCTATTTGTTTGACCCAGTTACATAAATCAGCAAGGTCGGTGGCCTTGTAACGCCTAGGCGGCGGTTAATCGGCCTTGTAGACTTTTTTTTGTAACACTGACATAATCAAACATATGAACATTAGATGTTCTTAAAAAACATATAATCTACTTAAAATCGCAATAACGAAATTATTACTTAATTCATTATTTATGTGTAAGTCTTGTGCGTGCACGGGTATTAAAACTAGTTTTATTGGAAAACAAATAATTGGATCGTACTATATTGTTTTTCTTAATTAAACCCCTTGAATAGCAAATACATTTGTTTGAATTTATCAAATGTATCATCTTGTTTGTTAAGTTAAGCAATACTTTTACTGCTATAATTTAAAACACGTCAGACGATCTAATCCAACGGCCTTTAAATAGTCTCGACAACACAACTAACAAGTTTCATAAATCTTTGTATCTTTCACTTGCGTGCTTCTTCGTATCTATTAAAATCACCACATTTTAAATAACTTGGCCACCCACTTTAACATCTCTTCTCTGTGGGTGTGTGTTTTTATTAAACCACTAACAAAAAAGACACAGGGTAGATCATCATCTTAAGGTAACTTAATAATATATACAAATATTATTTTTATTATTATTAATGTATGTTACTGTTTGATCAAAATTGATATCTGGCTAGTGTATACGAATTCTGTAATGTGTGTGGTGATTTTTTAGATTAATTACTTATCCTAGTTTTGTTTTTAGTCATTTGGTTTAATCAAATGACTTGGGTTAATGATTTAAGGAAAATCGGAAACACTGACCAGGTGCATTTCCGAAAAACCGAGACACTATCCATCACGGGATTCAGTCACTGGACATGTGGTGGCATATTTGAATACAGTCTGATTGTTAGTTTGTGTTTTCGAAAAAGGAAATTAAAGTAATTTGTTATAATCTGAATATTGTGATGATGAGATGAAATGAATTTCTTTAAGCGCTTGTAGCCTAGCGGTATATATGATAAAGTAAGTTGTGGAATATCTTTGATTGTTAGTTTGTCTATAGTAATTTGTTATTTCTAGAATATTTTGATGGTGAAATGAGTTTGATGCTGTGACCGATTGTTATTATTGTTACCGTAATAATTTATGAAAGTGAAATAGTGTTTACTCAACATCAATTAATAGAGGGTTTCGTATTCAGGTGTTTTGTGATTCAATTGTTACTTTAATAAGGGGGTGGGGGTCTGTTTGGAGTTGCTTTTGTTTTTAGTCATTTGGTTTAATCAAATGACTTGGGTTAATGATTTAAGGAAAATCGGAAACACTGACCAGGTGCATTTCCGAAAAACCGAGACACTATCCATCACGGGATTCAGTCACTGGACATGTGGTGGCATATTTGAATACAGTCTGATTGTTAGTTTGTGTTTTCGAAAAAGGAAATTAAAGTAATTTGTTATAATCTGAATATTGTGATGATGAGATGAAATGAATTTCTTTAAGCGCTTGTAGCCTAGCGGTATATATGATAAAGTAAGTTGTGGAATATCTTTGATTGTTAGTTTGTCTATAGTAATTTGTTATTTCTAGAATATTGTGATGGTGAAATGAGTTTGATGCTGTGACTGATTGTTATTATTGTTACCTTAATAATTTATGAAAGTGAAATAGTGTTTACTCAACATCAATTAATAGAGGGTTTCATATTCAGGTGTTTTGTGATTCAATTGTTACTTTAATAAGGGGGTGGGGGTCTGTTTGGAGTTGCTTATTTAAAATTATTAGTGTTTGGATGAAGAAACGTGCTTATGGTTTGTTAGCTTATTATAGGGGGGAAAGGAGCCTATTGTAATTGACATACATTGATTGGGAGTTTGAGATTGCTTATTTCAAACTGATTGTTTTTTATAGATTCAAAATTAAGAGTTTACCCTTACGATGAAATTAGCTGTTTTTACAGTGATCAAGTTTTAACAGCGACTATGCTAATTATTGCTTTATCAAATAGTAACCTGTTTCCTTTACGGGAATAATTATTGCTTTATCAAATGCACTTGGGATTCTAGAGCTGGTTACTACTTACTGCGTACAATATTTGCCTGATTACACTAATGTGAATTAACGTTTCATATAAGATACGAATTTTGATGATGTGACTTGTGACAGTAATTGAACTTGTAGTTACTGGAAAATGTGAAGATGATGTTTGGAAAATAGTGTTATAACAAGCATCAGTTTTTAGGAATTGACGATTATATATGGGGATTCTGTCCATAAATAGATGGTTTCTCTTTTTGGGGTTTTTGACGAAATTGTTACTCTTAAGGGGGTGTTTGGAATTGCTTACGTAATAGTAGTCTGATAGTGCCTTTCAAAAACAAAATAAAAAAAAACAATAGCATGATAGTTATATACTCATATTATGGGTAAAATTGCTATTTTATAAGGGTTTGAGATTCTTTTTCAACAAACTGGTTCAGAGTTACAAGTTTACGCTTATAGTGAAATAAGCTGATTGCAGTTTTTCAATGGCTATGCAAACATGCTTTCTTTATTGATAGCAGCCCGATTTGTCAACATGAACTTTTTTTTGAAATTTGTATTTTAATAAAATCTTAATATATCGAAATGAACTCAGGATCCTGGAGCTGGTTACTCTATTGGATTGATTTCACGTACATGAAAAGACCGTGATCAATTTCTGTGTAAAGATAAATCTTGAATATGGGCACGGTCACTACGGTGCAGCAGCCTGTTGGTATACTAGATAACATCAACATGGAGACAGTTCGGACGATTCTAACTCATCCATACCCACATCAGCATTCCCAACACGCGATTATTGCAGTGTTGGTGGGTTGCCTATTTTTTATATCGTCGGACAACATGCATACACTCATTCAGAAGCTGGACAAGAACTTTAAATGGTGGTCTATGTACGCGTGTTTGCTTGGGTTTTTCTATTTCTTTTCATCACCGTTTGTTGGGAAGACGATTAAACCAAGCTATTCAAATTTCAGTAGATGGTAATTCACTCTTATCGTTCTTCTTTATAAGTCCACATGGTTTTCTTTTGTTGCTAATTGAAGTTTTTATGATTTGTAGGTATATATCATGGATATTAGTGGCAGCTTTATACCATCTTCCGAGTTTTCAGTCAATGGGGCTAGATATGAGGATGAATCTTTCGCTATTTTTGACGATATACATTTCTTCCATTTCTTTTCTCCTTGTTTTTCATTTAATATTCCTTGCCCTTTCGTATATTGGTGTTGTTTCACGTGAGGCTAGAAGGAGACCTGAGATCTTGACTATTCTTCAAAATTGTACTGTAAGTCTTATATTTACAAACTTTACTAACATCCTTTGTTCGTTTCAGAAGAAAAGTGTCAGTTAACATACTGAGGGGCATAACGGAGAAGTACATGTATTCAAATATTTATCTTTACTTCTATTTCTTCTTTTTCTTAATGATCCCTAATTAGACTTTAGGCACGTCCAGTATATAGACGCCCCCTTGTTGTATACACCCCGTGTTTCATGAAAAAAAACGCTACAAAGCTATGACATTCTGCTACAAAATTGTTTTTTAGGAATATTCCATGTTACAATTTCCGATTTCCAAATTTGTCATCATCATGAACTGTTGTAGGGTGTTTTGGCACTAGAGTACTAGACAACATATTTTTTGAAAGTTATGTCCCTAGTTTAGAGATTGCAATTTGATTGGACAAAGGAGGTATGATTTATATGTCATCATTGTTCATTGTAATCATGGGGTTGCTATATGCGTGTAGGTATTAAGTCTGGCATGTTGTGTATTTTATAGCCACTGTGGAAATCATGCTCTAAATGAAAAACCATTTGGACGAAAAGATTCTGGCTTGTTTTCGTTTTGGAAAAGAGAAGACCGGAGTGAATTGCTTGCCAAATTTCTCAAAATGTATGAATTCAAAGATGAAGTATGCAAATCTTGGTTTGCTCCAGTTGGGTCTGCGCGTGACTATCCACTCCTATCTAAGTGGGTTATATATGGAGAAGTACGCCTTCTGTACTCAGTTTGGAGGATCTATTTATGGGCAACTTTAATAATCTGATTTCGTTTCCCATATATTTTTCAGTTTTCTTGCACTGGTCCATGTGAGTCATCTGATGAAATTTCTCCAATATATTCGTTATGGGCGACGTTTATTGGTCTGTATATGGCTAATTATGTCGTGGCAAGATCAACTGGGTAAGTAGGTTTATAATTTCATATCCTGTGTACAGACTAAGTCATCTTTTTCATGATTGTTGGTTTTTTATCATCAGATGGGCTCTTACCCACCCTCTATCAGTCAAAAAATCTGAGAAGTCGAAGAACAAGCCTAAATTTTTGGAAATGGTTCCTTGGTACTCCGGGTATCCACTATCATTAGTCTTTACACATTTGTATTGTTGTTTTTGGTGTATATAAGATTGGCTATGCTTATGTATGGAAAAACATTGTTTTGCAGGACATCAGCTGATTTATTTAAGACTGTTTTTGACCTACTTGTATCTGTAACTGTTTTTGTGGGGCGGTTTGATATGCGCATGATGCAGGTTATATATTTTCTGTCCTTTTTCTCCTTTGAGTATTACCTTTTTCCGCTCTATTAATTTTGGTCTATTATACAGGCGGCAATGAGTGGTGCCCATGAAGGGGCACACCAAGAAGATTTTCTTTATGATCATTTTAGTGAAAAGGATGACTTTTGGTTTGACTTTATGGCTGATACGGGTGATGGTGGCAACTCTTCTTATTCTGTTGCCCGACTGCTTGCTCAACCTTCACTTCAAGCTTTAAATGATGGTTCTTTGATCAATTTGCCTCGTGGGAACCTTCTTCTTATCGGAGGTGATCTTGCGTAAGTGTCACCTTTCCTATTAAGTTGTTTTACTATCATACTAGATTTTACCTATAATCTCTTTTGTATGTAATGGTAGTGTTATCTCGGGTTTTATGTAGGTACCCTAATCCATCAGCATTCAATTATGAAAACCGTTTATTTCGGCCTTTTGAGTATGCTCTTCAGCCACCTTCATGGTATAAAGACGAACATATAGCTGTAAACAAGCCTGAATTACCCTTTGGCGTTTCTGAACTAAAACAATATGATGGCCCACAGTGTTTTGTTATCCCTGGAAACCATGGTACGTGTTTTATTTTGTTGATTGGAAGACTGTCTTAACGTATGTTTCTTTAAGTTGATAGTGGTTGTTTTACTTTATATATATTTTTTATTTATTCCTTTTTTTTCCAGATTGGTTTGACAGGCTTCAAACGTATATGAGGTACATCTGTCACAAGAGTTGGTTAGGTGGATGGTTAATTCCCCAAAAGAAAAGCTACTTTGCGTTACAGCTACCAAAAAGGTTGTAGGTGTTTGGTCTTGATTTAGCTCTTCATAATGATATCGATGATTATCAGTTCAAATTCTTCCTAGAAGTCATACAAGAAAAGGTTAAAGAAAATGATTCTGTGATAGTTATGACACATGAACCAAACTGGATTCTTGATTGGTACTGGGATGAGGTGACTGGAAAGAATGTGTCACATCTTATTCGTGATTATCTAAAAGGAAGATGTAAACTTAGAATGGCTGGTGATTTGCATCATTATATGCGACATTCATATGTTCTATCAGAAAAGCCTACTAGCGTGCAACATTTTCTTGTGAACGGGTGTGGTGGGGCATTTTTGCATCCGACACATGTATTCAGTAATTTCAATAAAGCGTATGGAACAACATATGAGACCAAAGCCGCTTATCCATCCGTTCAAGATTCAAGCAGGGTATGTTATAAAGTCAAGCTATGCGAAGTATATGTGGCCTATTTCAACCCATTAATATCTAACGGGTCAACTGGTAACATCGTGTCAAATGGGTTGAAAGTTGCACAAAATGTTTCTTGAATGCTTAATAAGTCCCAAGTCATAAATTTTTCCAAATGATCAGAATGGTTATAAAATAAAATCAGTTTTTTAATCATATTTGACATACTTACTAATTATAAACTTTTGAAAAGATGGACAAGAAGTGTTTTGTGACAACTGGACCTGTATTGACCCACTACCTGACCCACCCATTTTGTTAGTCCAACACAGTTTGTATCACATAATCTTACCATATATCTTTTCTGTAAATGCAGATTGCTTTGGGTAATATATTGAAGTTCCGAAAGAAAAACTGGCAGTTTGATTTCATTGGCGGGTTCATATACTTCATCTTGACCTTTTCAATGTTTCCGCTGGTAAGTACTTTTTTAAACTGGATCTTTCATGTGACAACCATGACTTGAGCATAATTTTCTATATTTGTTTAACAGTGCAAGCTAGATCATATCCTACAAGATGATACATTTTCTGGTCATGTCAAAAGCTTTATTAGCACGGTGTGGGACGTTTTTATGTATATGCTTGGGCAATCATATGTATCTTTTGCGAGTGCTATTTTCTTGTTGGTGGCTGCAATTGCATTTGTTCCTTCACAAGTTTCTAAGAAAAAAAGAGTGGCGATTGGAGTTGTGCATGTATCAGCCCACTTGACTGCAGCTTTAGTCCTTATGTTGTTAATGGAACTTGGTGTTGAAACATGCATTCGGCATAACCTGTTGGCAACATCAGGCAAGTTTTTTTTATACTAAATACTGATACTTGTAAGAGTCTAAAGAAGTTACATGGTATAATATTTTTCTATGCATACATTTCATTTCAGGTTATCACTCGTTATATGAGTGGTACAGATCAGTTAAAATTGAACATTTCCCGGACCCAACTGGTCTTAGGGCACGCATAGAGAAATGGACTTTCGGTCTTTACCCAACTTGTATTTAATATCTAATGTCAGCTTTCGATGTTCCAGAGGTTTGACTTTTTAGTACTTTTCCTTTGCAAATTGGTAAGTGATTATCTTTCAACTTTGCAAATTAGCTGCTCGAAAGAAAATATACCTAAAATTGAAAGGTTTATACTAAATTGTTTTATTTCGATACCTCATTTTGTATGTGGTTATGCTATGATTTAATTATGTCCATCTTACTGATCATTAAAAAATATCAATATGAGAAAATGCCTTGTATGTGATGCCCGAGAATCGTTACGGCCAAAATGCCTTGTATTGCTTTGTTGCATCGAAGAATGCTAATGGGAAAATTCTATTCATATTATCAGTCAGTGGTTTATGTTCTGTAATTATGCCATGTAATATTGGTTAATGTTGCCATGTAATATTAGTGCTGCCATGTAATATTGGTTAGTACTGCCATGTAATATTAGTGCTGCCATGTAATATTGGTTAATGCTGCCATGTAATATTTGTGCTGCTAATAAAACATTAAAACTGCTTGGATGTTATTACTACTGTTTGAGCATTGAAGGTTAGTGCTGCCAAGCTACGTTTAATATTGTTTGAAGAATAGGATGTTAATTCTGCCGAGTATATTAGTACTGTTATTATATTAAAACAATATACAAGTTAATATTGCCGAGTATATTGCATTTTCACCTTGACTGCAATTGCCAAATGGGAGTGTAGCTCATATGGTAGAGCGCTCGCATTGCGTGCGAGAGGCACGGGGTTTGATTCCCTGCACTTCCTTAAAAAGCATACAGTCACACTTATTAACACTATTGGCCACTTTATGCTTAATTGCATGTGGGTAAATACCCAAAAAAATCATGTTTTGTGTGACTAAATATTACAAAACGCCACACAAACATAAAATTCATGTGACCATTGGATGAACAATAGTCACACAAAATACATATTTACTTGACTTTAAAAACATATGGTCACACTTATTAACACTTTTGGTTAACTTGTATGTGACTAAATTAAAAAAAATGCTCTGTGTGACTAAATATTACAAAACGCCACACAAACATAAAATTCATGTGACCATTGGATGAATAATAGTTATACAAAATACACATTCACTTGACTTTAAACAACATATGGTCACACTTATTAACACTTTTGGCCACTTTTAGTTAACTTGTATGTGGCTAAATCCCAAAAAAACCATGCTTTGTGTGACTAAATATTACAAAAGGCCACACAAACATAAAATTCATGTGACCATTGGATGAACAATAGTCACATAAAATACACATTTACTTGACTTTAAAAACATATGGTCACACTTATTAACACTTTTGGCCACTTTTGGTTAACTTGTATGTGACTAAATTAAAAAAAACATGCTTTGTGTGACTAAATATTACAAAAGGCCACACAAACATAAAATTCATGTGACCATTGGATGAACAATAGTCACATAAAATACACATTTACTTGATTTTAAAAAGAATATGGTCACACTTATTAACACTTTTGGCCACTTTTGGTTAACTTGTATGTGACTAAATAACAAAAAAAATATGACTATAAAGTGTTTACGGTCACTATTACTGATTAATCCAACAAAACTTGTGCCTAATTTTTCACACATATTCGGGTTTTGGTCACTCGTTTTCAATGGAAAAGGCCACAAACTCAACAATGTCACCGTAGGAGACCTACGGTGGAGCGACCTTTAGTGACAAAAAAAATGTGTATGACTAAATGCATATCGTCACACATTTTTGGAGTGACCAATACCACTTTTTGTACTAGTGACACTTATGCTTTTAAATGAGGCTGTGAGGTACATTACTAACACTTCGCCTTTGATTGGAGTAGTAAGTGTTGGTAATATTTCCACGAGTTCTTTCATCCTTCGAAAAGCTTCCTAGGCCTTTGCTGTCCATTTTATGGTCTTCTTATCCGTACAACTCTTAAGCACTTTAAAAAAAGGGAGTGATTTTTTAGCAATCTTTGTTAGGAAGAGGCTAAGTGCTGCTAGCTTCCCATTAAGGCTATGTATCTCTTTGAGTGTTCCGAGGGGTGTATGAGCCTATGAGATGTAAGGACACTGCCTCCCGCGGTGGCCTACGCAGAATATCATCCATAGGAGTAATAGGTGGGAGGTCCTCCAAAGGAGGAGCTGCCCCTGAGTCTAGGAAGGATGACTCATGGGTTACCTGTAGGCTGCCCCCATGTTAGGTTGAGGGTAAGGATTAACATAAGTGGGTATTGTTCCATTAGATAGTTGTAAATTATTAGGTATGAAAGGTTGAGCATTACACGAGAGATGCATACCGTTAGGGGGGAGATTCCCTCCTATGCTAGTTGAAGGGTGACGGCCTCCATGTGCGGAGGTCAAGGATGATTGCAAAGGCTGACCATTTTTACTTCTTCCTAGATGATCGGCTAGGAGTGGGGGGAGGTTCATCCCTTGTGGTCTGTTATCTTTTTCTCTTTGTCCCAGAGGCCTTCCTCCTTTGTCATTCCTTCTAACCCTGCTCCTTTCCCTGTTTGGAGCATCTTAGAACTTAACAACTCTTTCCTTCTGTCTTCGAACCCTCGAATCTTGCAGAATTAGTGTAGCTTCCTAGACTTGCATGGGCCTGGGTTCCATTTCTCTCTCTTCATCATACTCCTCACTGAAGTATTTTAGTTTAGTGCGGAGGTCCTCATTACGCCTCTGTTTTTTACGATCCTTTAAGTGGGATTCAAGGACTTAATAGTTGGCTTCAACGAAAGTTGGGCTGATCATAGGATCAGGGTTATTCAAAGTAGACGCCCGATTTGTGAGTGACGTATTTTCAAGAGTTCTAGCGGTAAAGGTGGAGGCGGTTATTGGTGGTAGTTCACTCGTGTTAGGACCGGGCAAAGGAGTTATGGTCGAGAAACCTGGAGGAGGTGTCATCTCACTCCCATTTGTGATGCCAGAAAAGTAGGTCACGTAGTTTAGTGGTTATTGACTTAGTTTGGACGAGACTAATTGGTGCAGGTCCCACAGATGGCACCACTAATTGTGAAAATATAGACACGATCAGGCTTTGATAGGGATTCAAGGATTCTTGAGGTGTATGCTTGACTGCCGAGTCTCGAATAACCTGTGACAACACAAATGGAAACACTACGTTAAGTGAAGCGCAGGTGGTGTCCCTGCGAATCACCTCTGGTACAAAAGTAAGTATGCGCTTTAGGGAGTAATGAGTAAGTATAAAGTAAGTAAGTAGGTGTGTGTTACGTAAAACATACCTGGGAGCCTTGACATCTATTTATAGGTAGAGAAATAGGCTGGATCAAGGCATTGCACATAAACTAGTGATCGTGGAGGTGTTCTATAATTTAAAGGGTGATTACAGGGTTGTGTACCACGATCTCTGTCTGGGGGCGTAAACCTTGACAGAGAGGGATAACGTGGGTTTAGACTTAACCAAGTCTTGACCTCTGCCCTAGTTCTGTCAAAGACCCACCGCGAAGGGTGTAGGGCTTCGCGTGGTGAGTTCCCATACTGGTAACCACCGCGAAGATAATTTTACGCCACTAGAAACTATTCGAAGGTTTCTATGTATAATTGGGAGTAGATCCTTTTCGAGCTCGAAGGGGTGGCCTTCGAGCTGGAGGGGAGGGTACGTTATCAATTGGTAAAGTTGGCAAAATATAAATAATCAAACTTGATAATATAATTACCTATACTAAACGACACATCAAGTTTTTGGCGTCATTGCCGGGGAGTGAAATTGTTTATTATTTGTTTATTAGTATTTTAGCTTAGATTTTATCATTTATTTTTAGTAATTTTCATTCATCTGTCTGAACTTTTTATCTATGTTCCTAGCTAATTTATTATAGGAAACAGACAACCCAGATATCACAATGGAAGAATATGTTCAGTATGAAACTGAGAAAGCTCTTAGAAAAAATCAAGTGTATAACTGGGAAACTGCTAAGTATAGTAAGATCAGCTGGTGTCTTGATATTAAAGATATTAACTGCCTCAGATTTTTGAAACAAAATTCCTAGCTATAGCTAATGATGATGCATTAAAATTAGAATTAGATTTCTCATCTGAACCCATATTAAGTTCTTAACATGTCGATAAAGTTAATTGGAAAAATAAAACATCATTATCCGAATATGATAATAAAGAATACGATGTTACATCCAAAAGAAAAGCTTTGAAGAAACATTTTAAGTATTGATAAAGATCTATTTTCTTATGATATATTTTATGTTGATGATTTACAATTGGGTAAAGATAATGATGATGATAAAATAGGTATCAAGTTGTCTTCGGGGGATATTTCTATTGAACTGTTACGTAATAAAATAAGTATCAATGTTAGTACCTATGCATAAGTGTCATATATGCTTTGGAAAACAAGTAATGATACAATTAGTAAATGTTTCACAACTGAAACTTATATCAAAGAATTAAGTATTAATATCATGATTTGGAATTATTTTAACAAAGAGATGGTAATAAATCATGTTAAAAATTTATATGTGCCATTTACCATTACCTTTGACTCTAAGTTAGGCTATAAGGATAAGGGGTATATAGGTATTTTTCAATTCTGCAAATTGGTGTTGCGGAGGCCAATGTATGTTCTTTTGAATTCACTAAAATTGATCTCCTAAAACGGATACAGCGTATCAATCTTTGATCAATACGCCGTATCGAGGATTCTAATAAAATACATTGACAAGTCAATTTTTAATCTAATATGGAGTATTGATAAGACCAATACGGCGTATTCAAGGGACTATATAAATATGCTTTGATACACCGGATTCCATTTTTACACTAAAAATTTACCATCGCATAAAAACGCACCCATGGTTAAAAGCATTTTTGTGGAGATCTTAGTTTGGATTTGGATACTTGTAATTTTCTTAATCCCCTACTTTAAACAAGATATGTCATTACCTCCCAAGGATCAGAGACATGAGTGGCTTAGATTTAACGCTCACAAGTATACAAAGGAGGAAATGCATGAATTGAGACACGGTTAGCTAAGATTTACTACAGGAATGTACTTTGGGTACAAGTTTTGGATTTTGCTAGGTTGAGTGAGATTAATGAGGGGGATGCTGAGCTGGATATGACTGAGAGGCTGAGGATGCATCACAGAGGTGATGATGGTGAGGTTTTGTTCACAACTTTTGTATGGAGGGAGCTGTTAGGTATTCGTGGACCATTAGTCAGAGATGTTATATTGGAGCTTTTCAATACATATTTGAGCTTTTCTCAAATGCATTTGTGTTTAGGAGAGACTGTTACTATGAACAATGATACAAGCAGACACCCTCTAGTTTTCAGTTAAGAGGACCTTAGACGATAGATTAGTATGAGGCAGTTCATTTCTATTCATAGTTTACATACCAACAGTAATGAGATAACAGATCTGAGGGTGTTTTAGAGCCTACTCAGAAGGCTGGTTTTTTAAGGAGGATATGCATAAATTAAAATTTAGATTGACTACTAGGACAAGTCTCTGCTGTCGTGAGGGTTGACTTATTTTGTGTCCCCCCTCTCCTTCATAGACAATGACATAGTAGTCCATCAAGGAGATTGTAACAACGTTTTATTTCTTATCACTATTTCTATATAGGGGTCAGTCTGCGCCAGAGAAGGTGACTACGAGAACCCCCCGACCATACTTAAATCTATCCGCAGTCATGGATCGAGGGTGTTACATGACTGGGGTGAATGTCCCTTATTTTCTTGCATAAAATATATATATAAGTACATGCTTAGGGGAGGAAAGGAATGGATGCTTAGATTTCTGGTGGCCATAAAGATAATCCAACAACTTGGTATAATCTTTTGGCGTTAATATTTATTTAGACATGCTTAGGGGAGAAAGAAGGGAGCTTAGATGTCTGGTGGCCACTTTATTGCACAACTTGGTATATATTTTGGGGTGATTATGGAGCAGAGCCTTCAGGGTCTCACTATCGAGGTTTGAGATCTACCCACTATTGATCTTGAGGAGCTGATCAAGCTAAGGATATATGAGAGAGTTCCTTATATAGTCTGCTGGGTTGCTGAGGGTCCACCAAGGCAGCAGGTTAGAGTTATGGGTGGAGATGCTCATATTGATCTTGAGGTTCCTCAGGATGCTCCTGTAGGTCTGGAGGATGGTCAGCCTGGTTTGGCACCACAGCAGGCATTACAGATGCCTCAAGCAGCTGTTGCAACTCCTAGGACTTTTGCATAGAGGCTACAAAGAGTAAAGGAGGATATGCAACAGATGAGTGTGAGCCTCAAGCAACAATGTAAGATGATAGAGAGGTTAATGAGCGAGCATGCCAGGTACTCAACTTGGATGCTGGATCAGATGACTGAGCTTATGGAGAGTAGGGGCATGAGGTATGAGAGGTTTGATGGTTGCATTGCTCCTAACATACACTTGTATTTTGAGCGACGTAAAGTCAGGCAAAGGACCAATGGTGCTGGTACCTCAGCTTAGCGGAACCAGACCCAACATGATGCATGATCACCTTAACAGTTGGACATTATATCCTTTTGCTTCTTGTGGACAGTTAATTATCTTGACTTTATTTATGTATTGATGTATTTGGATGTGTTACGTATTATTCTTATGATATATTATGGTTACGTTATGACTAGTTTGATTTCCTCTTGAAAGATAGGTTAATGGAGTCATGCTAGCAGTAAGTTCAGCGAATATTTAAGGTGTGGATATTATGGGAATTTTCATTTCTGTCTATATTGTGTTAATATCCTAAAATGTTAGAAGTTATTCATGAACATACGAATGAGAAGATGGTTGAGTGACTCACACGTACACACGTGAGCATGCAAGAGATGGACTGAGCTGAAGGGAATCTAACTTAAAGTCTCTTCAATAAACAAAAGTGCTTGCTAGGAGACAACTCGTAATGTTACTTCAATTTTTGTATCAAGCCTGTCTGTCCAATATGTCAATACGGTGTATCTAATCTAATGGATACGACGTATCGAATACCTGGACATATTATATGCTTATTTTTAGTACGTTTGAAACTTTATTGTCAGACTTGTCTATACGGCGTATTCAGTTTTTTGAAAGCTGCTTATTTGACCTCTGGCCTCTTTTGCTTATTTTTTGACAGGTTTCAATATGACGTATCCATCACCATAAATACGGCTTATCAACTGTCCTATACAGTTATCGTTTTTATTTTCTTATTATAACCGACGTTTATTTAGAGATACAATTGTTGTGATTTTCTTTATGTTAAAACAGAGAAGTACTAAATGCAAATGGAGAAAGTGATGGTATTCATATAATCTGTAATCTTATGTGTGTTGTACATGTTGGTATTCAGAGGCTTTTTGTAACACAACATACATAGTTGCTAATAAACTCATCAAGAAGGATCATAACGAGCAAATCTCAAGGGAGTTTTCGTTCTAATTCGTAAGATTTTTTGTTTTCCATATTAAATTTAGACAACATGGGCATTGTATATCTCAAGTGGGGGGGGAGGAGAATTAGAATGCTACTTGTCCTTATTTTCACAAGAATATGCATAATTTGAGTTATTAACATTTTTAGGACAACATGGGTTCATGCTTTCATTGATATCCTCAAAGGCGGGGGGGGGGGGGGTGGGGTGTGGATGAAGCAGGAGTATTAAGAATGCTACGTGGTCCTTATTTTTCACAAGAATTCCATGCTCCAGTGGCAGTGGAGTTGGATTGATTTGGGTTGGCGGTAATCGTTATTAGTAAGTAAATTGTGTTAGCTCAGGGGGTGGTCGGGGGGATGGTTGTATGATTTGGCGGGGGCAGATTATTTGTTTATTATTAGCTGCATAACTCACACACACAACCCTTATTTCTATATTGTGAGGATTAAGCATATTTTGTTTCCTCCATTTTACCAAAATTCCATTAATATATGAGTGTGCCAGGGATTATAGTAAACTTTAAAACTTGGCTTGGTATACTATTCGAGACCACCATAATGAGTATTATTTTTATAATTGAAGTGACTTGTCTAGATTGGTAAATTTCTAGGATTAAACCAAATAGCCTATGTCATTTACAAATATTATGTGATATTAACTAACTACACTGGTTAGTTAACCCCGTATAAAACCCTTTTGTTACTCTCATTTTTAGAGTAAGATACCCCTAGAAAAACCTTATGTGTCATTCCTTTCATTTCTTACACCACTAAAATATGTTTTGTTACACCTTTACACCTTAGCCTACCATGTAGATTAAAGTCCGTGGTTGGTTGCTGGTTGCTTTTGTGTAAAAGTATGTGCTTCCTGTGTTCGTGTGCGTATTTCTTATCTTTGGTTAGGTCGGGAATTGCGCAATGCAACGAGAATGTGAAAGTAGTTTCTTTTATTTTTCATGTGTTTACTACTTTCACTATTATTTTTATTTATGAGTCATGAGCCTTATGAAATTATATCCAATTTATTATGATCGTGAACTGGTGAAATTTTACTCCTCTATTTGTTTAAAAAAATAAAATAAAAATACAAAAATACAACAAAATGTGAGAGAAAAAAGGAGAGGATTGTGAGATAATCGATTATTCGTTGGTACGTGTTATAAACCAATGATGTGAAGTATTGTTGTATATTATTAGAAGTTGGTCGCAAAAATAACAAACTATATGTTTTTTTGTATCAAGTGGTAGATATCGCCACTATTGTTGTATTATATTATGGATAAATAGGAGTTGGTTGTTATGAGAACGCCAACTAGGTTTGTTTTTATGGATCATTAAGAATGATAATTAAGACATCTTTGAGTCTAATTCGTGTCTACCAAACAAGGCGTGTGTTTTCCGTGTTAAAGCATGAGTTAGACGGTGATTTGTGTCTTTTTCAAGGCTGTGGTCGAGAAAGTATCTAGCAAACTTATTGTTTATTGGTTGGACTTAATCTATTTGTTTCATTATTTTATATTACACCAATTATATATGTTTCCCATTCCTAATCCCTACCCTATATCATTCTTCATCCTAGCCTTTGGTTTACTTGAATGAGGGAGTGAACAATCACATGTGTCTCATTCATGGATTTGAATGTGTATGTGTGGTTTTGTCGCCCTAGTTGGTGTAATACTATTGGTGAAGCTTACTTAATCCTATTCTTTAGCTTATTCGAGTTGGAGAGTAAGCAATCGCAAGTGTCGTGGTCATGGATTTGGGCGTGCATTTGTGGTTTTCTCGCCTTTTTAGAATATTGGTATCGATAGAGATTAAGAAAAGTGATCAACCCTTAAGACTTATCATATTCACCCAATTTACCTTTTTAGACTGGTTACTCCTTAGCTTTAGTGGTAGAGATGTGTATCCCTGTCAAGCTTATGATAGAATACTCGTCACGATCGAGCAATTGAGGGAACTACTAAATGTTACCACATAGATTAGTTGAGTGAATTGAGTGATTTCATTTCCTGTTTCATGAGGTGTTTGTTTGTGCGCTTGTAATTGAATAAAAACGCTTGAAGGAAAAATCCTAGACATTCGTTTGGTATACGTTTTCACAAGTTAAATCTAAAGTCTACTTGAGGACAAGTATGATTCAAGTAGGGGGATATTTGATGACATCAAATAATTTCTAATTATTAGCATCATTTATCCCATCTATATTGCTCGTTTTTATATTATTTTATATAATATTTGATACTTAATTGCTTATCTTAATGAATTTCGGTTATTATCGAGCAATTGGTGAAAGTTAGACAAAAGAACGTGTTTTGGAACATTAACAAAAAAGTTTAAGAAAGTCTACTGGATCTGACATCAATACGACGTATCATTCTAGACAAATACGTCGTATCCCAAGACTTATATGAATTCAAGACCATTGTCTGACTTTGAAGAATACGAAGTATCCACATCAGTATATACGCCATATATGAAACTTTGGTCCACTTTTAGAACAAGCGAGAAGACCTCAATACGCCGTATCTAAATACCTTAATATATCGTATTGAGAGGCGGTTAAAGAATATTCCAGAATATAATAATCGTGGAGCCCACGCTAAAGTCCTTTGATACGCCGTATTGGACCTTATCAATACGCCATATCGACCAGATTTGAGAACCTATAAATAGAAAACCTATCATTCGGTTTTCGACAAACTTTTAACCACCAAGTACGATTCTTAGACGATTTTAGAAGACAAGAAGGTCCTGCAAGTCCATTTATTCCATAGAAAAACTCTTGTAATCATTATACTCCGCCATAATCGTTCAGTTAGCGTATCATTCTTTATGAATTCTACTTTAATCGTTCTGAATATGATACTGTGTATTGTTACAAAGATTATAAGCTAATACCTGTAGGTATTAGCCGAGTTTATGATAATTTGATGTTTTTATTTGTTTATATCGATTGTTTACTCTTTCGTTGCATTTCAATTATATTTATCACTTCATACCCGTTTATTGCTTGATTATGTTTTCATCAATCATTCAACTAGATCTAACATTATAAATAAAGCGCTGTAACTTAATCGTTATTTGGGTTATAGGCTAGAGTCTGGGAAAGATACTACATACAACTTATTTATATAACTGGATCATAGGACAACAAATAAAATATTGTTTCTACCTTTGCTTAAGTGAATGGTAGACTAAGGTATCTTAGGACTACAAATAACGTTCTGTTTTCTTTGGTAGTTAACTAGATTGTAAACTACCAGTATATAGATAACTATTAGGCATAAGTTGGTAAAGCCTCGATGAGCTAGATTTTAATATTTTCACCTAGATAGATTATAATTGATGGCATGAACTTTATGCGGGTTTTTTGATTGTGATAGGATTAACCATTAAACAAACCTAGAGTTTAGGGAGAAGTAACACCTAGCTTTGGAATCATATACCACTAACGAATGTAGTACAATCATTGCACACATAGACAATTCATACATCTTGTTTGAATAAACTTGGTTAATACATTTTCCTTACATAAGTGCTTGAGCTCTTCTTTATCATTTGTTTATTTGCTTGCGTGTGTGACTTGTCTCATTTATCGCTTTATTAGTTTAGATTAAACCAAAACTCGTGCCAGTCTCTCAGGCCGAACCCCTTATTTGTGTTAGTTTAGGTTTAATTAGGATTAATTAGGTCTAACATTAGATACTTAAAATTCTAGTAAATTGAAGTATTAATGCTCACTCTTAGTGATTGACACCCTATTTACCAATGAACCTACAATTGATCGGGTACATTACCCGTTAGTGTTAGTTAATAGGTAAAGTCGTCAAAATATAAATAGTAAAACTTGATAATATAATTACATATACTAAACGATACATCAAGTTTTTGGCGCCATTGCCGAAGAATTAGAACGCTACTTGTCCTTATTGTCACAAGAATATGCCTAATTTATGCTTAAATTTATAAAAAATTTAGCATGTTTTGTTGATTATTAGCTGCATAACCCGCATACACAACCCTTATTTCCATATTGTGAGGATTAAGCCTATTCCGTTTCCCCCATTTTACCCAAATTCCATAAATATATGAGTGTGCCGGTGATTGTAGTAAACTTTAGAACTTAGCTTGGTATACTATTTGAGACCACCGTAATGAGAATTATTTTTATAATTGGAGTGACTTTTCTAGATTGGTAAATTTCTAGGATTAAACCAAATAGCCTATGTCGTTTACAAATATTATGTGATATTAACTAACTACATTAGTTAGTTAACCCAATATAAAACCCTTTTGTTACTCTCATTTTTAGAGTAAGATACCCCTAGAAAAACCTTTTGAGCCATTCCTTTTGTTTCGTACACCACTAAAATATGTTTTGTTACACCTTTACACCTTAGCCTACCCTATAGATTAAAGTCCGTGGTTGGCAGCTAGTTGCTTTTGTGTAAAAGTATGTACTTCATGTGTTTGTGTGCGTATTTCTTATCTTTGGTTAAGTCAGGAATTGCACAATGCAACGGGAATGTGAAAGTTTCTTTTATTTTTCATGTGTTTACTACTTTTACTATTATTTTTATTTATGAGTCATGAGCGTTAAGAAATTATTATCCAGATTTATTATGATCGTGAATCGGTAAATTTTAAACCTTTATTCATTTTCTAGTCGTTGAAAAAAAATCCAAAAAATACAAAAATACAAAAAAATGTAAGAGAGAAAAAAAGGAGAAGATTGTGAGATAATCAGATCGTCTAAACTTAACCAATTTTTTATGAGATAATCGATTATTCATTTGTACGTGCTATAAACCAACGATGTAAAGTATTGTTGTATATTATTAGAAGTTGGTCGCAAAAATAACCAACAATATGTTTTTGTTATCAAGTGGTAGATATCGCCACTATTGTTGTACTATATTATGGATGAATTAGAGTTCGTTGTTATGGAAATGCCAACTAGGTTTATTTTTATGAATCGTTGAGAATGATGATTAAGACGTCTTTGAGTCTAATTCGTGTCTACCAAACAAAGCGTGTGTTTTCTGTGTTAAAGCGTGAGTTAGTCGGTGATTTGTGTCTTTTTCAAGGTTGTGTTCGGGAAAGTTGCTAGCAACATTATTGTTTATTGGTTGGACTTAATTAATTTGTTTTGTTATTTTATTTTACACCAATTATATATCTTTCCCATGCCTAATCCCTACCCTATATCATTCTTCATCCCGACCTTTCGTTTACTCGAATGAGGGAGTGAGCAATTACATGTGTCTCATTCATGAATTTGAATGTATATGTGTGGTTTTGTTGCCCTTGTTGGTGTAATACTATTTGTGAAGATTACTTAATCATATTCTTTTGCTTATTCGAGTTAGGGAGTGAGCAATCGCAAGTGTCGCAGTTAGGGATTTGGGCGTGCATTTGTTGATTGTCGCCCTTTCTGGAATATTGGTATCGATAGAGATTAAAAAGAGTGATCAATCTTTAAGCCTTGTCATATTCACCCAATTTACGTTTTTAGACTGGTTACTCCTTAGCTTTAGTGGTGGAGATGTGTATCCTTACCAAGCTTATGAGCTCGTCACGACCAAGCAATTGAGCGAACTACTAAATGTTACCACATAGATTAGTTGAGTGAATTGAGTGATTTCATTTTCTATTTCGTGAGGTGTTTTGTTGAGCACTAATAATTTAATAAAAATGCTTGAAGGAAAAATCATAGACAATCGTTTGGGATACGTTTTCACAAGTTAAATCTAAAGTCTACTTGAGGACAGTAGGATTCAAGTGGGGGATATTTGATGACATCTGACATCAAATAACGTCTAATTATTAACATCATTTATCCCATCTATATTGCTCATTTTATACTATTTTATATAAGGTTTGATACTTAATTACTTATCACAATCAATTTCAGTTATTATCGAGCAATTGGTGAAAGTTAGAGAAAAGAACATGTTTTAGAGCATAAACAAAGAAGTTCAAGAAAGTCTATTGGACCTGACATCAATATGATGTATCATTCTATACAAATACGCCGCATCCCAAGACTTAGATGAATTCAAGACCATTGCATGACTTTGAAGAATACAATGTATCCACATCAGCAGATATGCCGTATCTAAAACTTTGGTCCACTTTCAGAACAAGCGAGAAGACCTAATACGCCGTATCCAAATACCTCAATACGCCGTATTGGGAGGTGGTTAAATAATATTCTAGAATATAATAATCATGGAGCCCACGCTGAAGACCCTTGATACACCATATTGGACCTCATCAATACGTCATATCGACCTGATTTGAGAACCTATAAATAGAAAACCTAACATTCAGTTTTTGACAAGCTTATAACCACCAAGTACGATTCTCAGATGATTTTAGAAGACAAGAAGGTCCTGCAAGTGCATTCATTCCATAGGAAAACTCTTGTAATAATTATACTCCGCAATAATCGTTCGGTCAGCGTATCGTTCTTTATGAATTATACTTTAATAGTTTTGAATATGTAACTGTGTATTGTTACAAAGATTATGGGCTAATACCTGTAGGTATTAGCCAAGTTTATGATAATTTGATGTTTAGATTTGTTTATATTGATTGTTTACTCTTTTGTTGCATGTCGATTATGTTTATCACTTCATTTCCGTTTATTGCTTGATTATGTTTTCATCCATCATTCAACTGGATATAAGATTATAAATAAAGCACTGTAACTTAATCGTTATTTGGGCTATAGGCTAGAGTCTGGGATAGATACTACATACAACTTATCTATATAACTGGATCACTAGGACTACAAATAAAATCCTGTTTCTACCTTTGATTAAGTGAATGGTAGACTAAGGTATCTTAAGACTACAAATAACATTTTGTTTCCTTTGGTAGTTAAGTAGATTGTAGACTACCAGTATATAGATAACTATTGGGAATAATTTGGTAAAGCCTCGATGAGTTAGGTTTCAATATTGTCACCTAGATAGATTTATTACATTGAACGCTGTAAACGAGACTTTCTACTGCGGGTTTGTGGTTGTTTTGTGACATGATTAACGTTTTAGAATCAAACCTTGAAGTTTTGGGAGATAGTGCCATCTAGCTTTGGAATGATTACCACCAACTAATGTAGTAGTAATCATTGACACACATAGATCAATTTTTTAATTTTTTTGAATCAAATTGTGGTCTAAGTTAAAATTTCCACTTACATAAGTGCTTGACCTCTTCTTTATCATTTCTTTATCTGGTTGCGTGTGTTACTTGTTTCATTTATTGCTTTATTAGTTTAGATGACACCAAAACTTGTGCCAGTCTCTCAGGCTAACCCCCCCTTATTTGCATTAGTTTAGGTTTAAATAGTATTGATTAGGTCTAACATTAGATAATTAAAATACTAGTAAACTGAAGTATTAATGGTCACTCTTAGTGATCGACACCCTACTTACCAACGAACCTATAATTGATCGGGTACACTGCCCGCTAGTGTTAGTTAATAGCTAAAGTCAGAAAAATATAAATAGTAAAACTTGATAATATAAGTACCTATACTATACGACACATCAATAACGATTAGCAGAAAATAGGGCTTTTATTTATAGATTCGTATCAACTATGGCGTAGCCATAAGTGATGAGCTACACCATAGTTCTTCAATTGCATGTATCCTTCCTTTGATAACAATAGCTATGACGTAGCCTAAGGTGAGGAGCTACGCCGTAGTTTCTTCAAATTTAAAGTTCTTCATAAGGCTACGGCGTAGTCCCAACAGATCAACTACGTTGTAGTTCTTCAAGATCCATGATGGCTTGATTTGGTTGAGTATGAGCTACGACGTAGTCCTGTTGATGCAACTAGGCCTTAGTTTTCACCTAGAGTATTATCGTTGTGTATTTTCCATCACGTACCCTTCCGTTTCCGCGTCTTTCTAATCCAATGCTCATCATTTACTAAAAAAGAAATATGAAGCAATTAAGTACACATTTCTACAGAAATATAACAACTATGAGCATTTTATAAGGGATTTTGACATTAAAACCTATAAACTATTTGGTGTTATCAAATATCCCCCCACTTGACTTCTACTTGCCCTCAAGTATACCTGTTAGAATCATTTCTAAAAAGATATCCCCAACTTAACTCGGGAGATATGAATTTACAAAATACATATGCTAGAAAATATCAAAGCCGAACACCTCACGAAAAAGGTGAAGAAATCACTCAACTCTCACTAGTCTAAGTGTCTCGTTTTGGGGGTTGTTAGGATCTAGAAAAGTGTCAGTTACTCGGTCATAGTTTATCTTTAGTCAATGTCGGTTTATGTAAGTTGTATGAACATGTAATAACCCACATCACTCCCTTAGGAAAACCCTAAGAGCTCCCACGCCTATATATAGAGGTCTAAAGGGAGGGACGTGGGCTGGTGATTCATTATTTATTAATCTAATATTTCATTTTCTCTCTTCTCTTTGTCTTTCTATCTCTAAGAATTCACTCACACTCTCTACCTCTCCTCACTTCCTCACTGATTCTCTAATCTTTCTCTATCTCATATCTCTCTCTTTCACTAGACAGTATATTGTATGTTTATGATACTTCTACAATTGGTATCAGAGCTATGGGATGAACTGTGGTGTTTCTGTGTGTGTTTAAGCTTCAAATTTCGTAGTTTTTTCTTTTTTTGTGTTTTGCCTAGCTCGACATCAACAAGGAGAGAAAAATATCAATTTTTTGTGTTTAAAAAACACAAAGTTTTGGTTTTTATGCTTACTTTGGAGATTTAAAACTTAGAAATACAAAAAGGTTTAAACTTTATTTGTGTTTTAAGTGATTTATTGTGATTTTTGTTGTTTTCGATTGGATAGTAACAATTTGTACAAGCCATTTAGGTTATACAAACTAGTGATCCTAGTTTTGTTGCACAAGGATACCAAAAACGTACGAACCATGAACATAGTGTGTTGTTTGGTATTTCGTTGGACTAGAAGAACAAAAACGTGCGAACCACGTTTCTCCACAAAAGTAGCTAACCTAGTTGTGGTTTATTTTTGTTATACAATCAAGTGAACGATGTATTTTCAAATTCCAGCGAACCTGGTAACCGAACCTCGTGCACCGAACATGTGTGTTGGGAATTAGGAAGATTTAAGTTGTTTCCTAATACTTATCCTTTGTAAACCTAATATCTCTAGTATATAAAGAGATATAGGTCGTATAGTTTTCTATGTGTCAAAGATGTAAACACTAGAAAAGTATGTGTGTGTGTGTTCTAGGCGTCAAGTTCTCTAAGGAGACGCCTAGGTTTGGTTTGTTTAGCCTCAAGGATCTTTGATTCCTTGTGATAGTTTAGATAACACGTTCTACCATTGATCAAGATAGAATTGAGGCTTGTAGTAGTCATGTATCATAAAAGATAATGATGAAACCTTGTTAGAGTAACATTGATTTGTTCATATTCCGCTGCATTTTATGATCATTGTTATTCATCCTAGATATAGATCTAAACAATATGAGCTTACAACGATTCTTTAATCTTCACAATTGGTATCAGAGCCATGTGGCTCGTGATATCTAGGATCTACAAGGTGTTTTGGTGTCGCATCTATGAAGGAAAAGAGGTATGAATTTTTTATCTTGGTTATCATGTCGAATCTGGTGATATTAGGGTTTTTCAGCAACCCTAATTCGATATAATAGGAAGTTTGTTCATAATTCTTGTTGACAACAAGATGGTTGCTGATTGTGGTTCTTGGTTACATAATTCAAGAGTTCTTTGGACCTTATTCTATGAAAAGAATCATTAGCAGTTGAAGGAGAATGCTAATTTGTGACGGATTCGTGACAGCTTTGTCACTAAAAAGCGTCGTCTGGATACTTAAAAAAAAGGTATCCTTAAACAGTGGTTATAAGTTAGTACTGTTCGCGTTGATGTTTCTACTGCCAAGAAGCAGCAGATGGAAGAAGGTTACTGTATTTGTTTTGGAATGAAGGAAAAGCAGCAAGTGAACATATTTAGAAAAGAATGGGATTCGATATGTTGCCCAAATTTTTAGGGATTGTCTTTTATTCTCATAATAACTTCCATATATATATTTGACAGCAGTTACTACTGATTCGTTGTTTGAGGTGATAAGTATGGGAAGTTAATGCTGCCAACATGGCATTAAGGAATTAGTGACACATAACGTGTCACAAAAATCCATGGGAGGAAGGAGTAATATGATTTGTGATGGATTAGTGACAGGTTTGTGATGCTATAGAAGCGTTGCTGCTCTTTGACATAAAAGTTTATACTGCTGTTCGCACATGGAAGGTTAGTATTGCTTGTTTGATTTAGTGCTGCCTTGTGCTACCCGTTTGTATTAGTTGGGTGTTGTTACTGTTTGAGCTCCAAGATGTTTTTGTGCACAAAGGTTTTGGTGTATTTGTACTGTTCAACAAATACAAATTAATACTGCTGCTATTGAACAAAGAAGCAAAAGAAGGTACTGTTTCATTGGGCCTCAACATGTGGGCTTCAAGGAGATTACAACTGCTATCAGTTTGTTAATACTGCTCGAAGGTATTTGTACTGCTTGCTTCGTCTGAGAAATAATTTAAACTGTTAGTGTTGTCCGAGAAAATATGTTTATACTGCTTGTTTTATTGGATATCAGACAGAATGTGTTTTTGGTTCTTAGATGTTAAGGAGACCTCAAACATAATGGAAAAACACACACATAAGTTTTTGGTTTTGGTTTCTACTGTTTGGTTTTTGGATTTGGTTTATATGTTCTTAAACGATTTATGGCTATTATTTTTGGGATTTATTGAAGAATTGGTTACGAAGAAGGTTATTTATCACCTATTTGACATTGAAGTAGAATTACTTAAATACGTGTTTTATCATATCTTAAAGTGGGTGTTACACTTTGAAGATAACTTGTTCGTGCTTAGAAACGATGTGACGAAGACTTGTCAAAATCTAGCAAAGGTGTGTGATCTAACTTATGGTGCTCAATGCTCACATTTGCTATCACTTTGGTTATGTGTCTCATAGAAGATGAGAATTTTTGTCAAGAGGTTGCGATCTACTTATATTTCACAGATTTATTTATAAGTTCAAAGTCACGTGGATAGTACAAGATATAAGAAAATCAAGTCTATGGGTTATTCTATCTTCAGTGATCAAGTTCGTTTATACTTAGTCTTTCCTTCTCAATGATCATTACATTTGACGTCTACAGACATTGCAAGATTTAAGAAATGTTCAACATATGGGTTTCAGGGGAAGCGAATATGTTAAATGTTTCAATACCATTTATACATGTTTCCACTGAGGTGAAAGGTTCTTTACCTACTGTAAGTCCTTGTTACTAACTGTATGTTTAAGTTTTACTGCCTCAAGTTCATTTATCCTTAAGGCGCGTCATGGCAGGCGTAATTTGAGTAGTTGGAAGCGCTGAGATTAGAAGTGTGATAGTGGTTTGCTGGTTGCTGAAATTCAAGTTTCATACCTTATAGTCCCCTATTTGATTTATGACCAAAAAGGGAGAAGAAGATTTACAAAGAACATATGCAACCTCTACAGATCCTTGGTGGAAAGTGATCCTTATTCTTTCTATGTTTATATATTATGAATAACTTCAGGAGGAAAGTTTGTTGCTTATATAGGGTTTTGCTCATTATCGACAGGGGAAGGAGATCTTGTTTGGAATCTACTATTTGAGTTGCATGATGACAAATAACACTATGAAAGATGAGGACTTAATAGAACAAATAAGAAGGAATTCATTCAAAAGATGGAAAGATTCACCAACCCCCCCCCACCAACCCCCACCCAAGAAGATTTCTCCTATAGAACGAACTATTTATTATAACTAAGTTAGGGAAGATTTCCGTTTCTATTTCCTCCTAATACTTATTCCTTTGTATAAACTAACTTTCATACTGAGTATATAAAGAGTTATAGGGTCCGTACATCAGTTTTGTGTGTGTAAGATGTTAAACACAACGTATAAAGTATGTGTGTGTTCTAGGCAGCTCAAGTCTTATTGCTAGACGCCTAGGGTTTGTGTTTTAGCCTCTAATGATCCTTTGATTCCTTATTATTGTTTAGTATAACACGTTCTTTAATTATATCAACGTAGAATTGGGCTTGTATAGGTCCACCCCCCCCCCCCCCCCCCCCCCCCCCCCCACCCCCCCCCCCCCCCCCCCCCCCTGTATCATAGTGAAGATAAATGTTGAAAACCTTGTATAGAGTAACTTTGTTTTCTCGTGTTATTTTTCGTTATGACAAATTTAGATTCATCTTTTTATTTCATGGCATCCTAGATTCTTAACAAGATCTAGTTCATTACTTGACTGCTCTAAATGCCATCCAACATGTATCTGTAACCAAGAAAACTCAGCAATAAGAGAATACGTACTCAGTTACCATAAAGATGTAAGTACCTGTAAAACTATGAAGAAAAGACTAACCAAGAAGGATGATGTGAAGGCTAGACGGACTTGCTACTCTCTTCCTTGGCTCCTTCCCCAATGAACATCTCAATCTTGTAAAATTTAGTCTGTACTCACTTGATGTAAACTCAATGTCTTGCTGCTATCTGAATAACACGATTTCGGAGGTAAATAAGAAGCCCTCAAAAGAAAACCCATAAGGACACATTTTGAAAGCACACAAATGAAATTTATAGTGCATCAAGCACAGAGTCTCTTGACTCTATCTTTAACCAGGGCTCCACAAAAGAGTTGTACGTAGGTCTTGCAATTTTCTGGGTGTAGTCATCACCTCAAGAAATAGCACTCTTATAATATCAATAATTTTTGAGAAGCTTGCCTCCTAAGTAGAATACTCATGTTGTAGTCTGGATGAATAAGGCCTTGAAAATTTGAAAACAATGGCATCGATGATTTGTTGCAACCAGAACTTCAAAATTGTTGAATCAAATATTATAGATATCTGTTGGTGGACAAGATTGTTGGGAATTATATTTGAGTTGATAAGACAAAACATATGAAAGATGAAGGACTTAAAAGACAAAGAAGGAATTCTTCCAATGATGGAAGATTACAGAAGATTTCTAAGAAGATAATTATAAAAGTTATGAACATTTAAGTTGTTTCCTAATACTTATCATTTGTAAACCTAATTCTCAACCATGCTTTCATGGTTGAGAATCCTAATGGTTCTAATCTCCTACAACAGGACTTAGAGCAAATTTATGAAGATGATCTAGAAGTAATGGATTTGAAGTGGCAGCTCTCTCTGCTAAGTATGAGGGCAAAGAGGTACTTTTAGAGGACAGGCAAGAAAATTTTCATTAATGCTAATGATACTGATGGGTATGATAAATCCAAGGTAGTGTTTTTTAACTTTCACAAGATGGGACACTTTGCCATGGAGTGTAGAGCATCAAGGAACAAGAAGGGTCAGTTTAGAAATCAAGACAACACTAGGAAGCATAAAAATAATGAAGATACATCTTCAAAGGCAATGTTGGCTATAGATGGTATAGGTTTTGACTGGAGTGATATGGCAGAAGAACAGGTTCAGATAAACATGGCTTTAATGGTGTTTTCAGACTCTGAGGTATACAATGATAAAACTTGCTCTAAGTCTTGTCTGAAAAACTATGAAACTCTTAAGAAACAGTGTGATGATTTGATTGTTAAGCTTAATCAAACTGAATTTATAGCAGCTACTTATAAAAGAGGTTTAGCAACTGTAGAAGAACAACTTATCACATATAGACAGAATGAGGTTCTTTTTAGTGAAGAAGTTGTAGTTCTTAAAAGGGAAGTAGCTTGCAAATGTACTTAAAAGTGAGTTTAAAAAAGTTAAGCAATAAAAAGAGGGCATTGAATTTAAAATTGAGAAGTTTGATAAAGCCTCAAAAGACCTAGACAAGTTGTTAGGGAGTCAGATAACTGACAAAAGTAAAAAGGGTTTGGGGTAAAATGTTGTTCCTCTACCTCATCCCTTAATCTATAATCGACCTAAAAAACTTGATTTGTCTTATTCTGGTCTTGATGAATTCAAAGAGCCTGAATTCAAAAGTTATGGTTCTGAGAATAGTAAGCAAGAGTCTAACATTCTTTGTCATAAAAAATCAGATGATTCTAAGGAAAATTCTGATGACTCTTTGATAAAAGAACAAGTATCAAAAGACACAAGTAGCTTTGTTGAGTCTTTACTTAATATTGATAAAGAAAATGTTTTTCTTGATAAAAAGATAGAGTCTGTCAAATCTAAAAATCATGAAAAACCAGTTAAAAAGTCAGTTAGGTATGCTGAGATGTATAGATCACATAGTCCTAGGGTAAATCAAAGAAACTGGAATGTACAAAAGTCCAATCAACTAGGAAGTGATTTTGTGATGTATAACAAAGCTTGCTTCATTTGTGAGAGTTTTGATCATGTGTAGGCTCATTGTAAATACCATCAAAGGGAAAGGATGGTATATGGGAATAATTATAACAGGGTAAACTACAACTATACTACCAATAGGACTCACCCTAATGCTCAAAGGAACATGGTTCCAAGAGTAGTTTTAATGAAAACTAGCCTAAAAACTTTTAATACTGCCAGGACAGTTAATACTGCTCATCCAAAATCTACAGTTTATAGTGCTAAACCAATGTCATGTTTTTCAAAATCAACACAATCAACTGTAAAAAGGCCCTATCAGTCAAAAACAGTATTAACTAACAAAACTTTTACCTAAAAAGTTAATGCTGCCAAGGCACAAGCAGTTAATACTGCCAGGCCAAAAGCAGTTAATATTGCTAGGCCAAAAGCAGTTAAAATTGCTAGGCCAAATTTTGCAGTTGTTAATGATTTTAGGGTAAATTAGGCAAATGCAATAAAGACCTCAGCATGTTGGGTTTGGAGGCCTACCAAACTTGATAGTGCATCAATCACCTTTAAGAAACATAATTACATTGATGCACGAGGCAGATCCAAGTCAGTGATGGCTTGGGTCCCCAAAGGAAACTAATTTCCTTTTTTTTATGTGCATGGCAAGCCACAACAGGATGACACATGATTTGTTGACAGTGGATGCTTAAGGCACATGACTAGGAACATAGCTTATCTCTTAAATTTCAAGGAATTTAATGGAGGTTATGTTACATTTAGGGGAGGAGCATGTGGTGGTAGAATTTCTGGTAAAGGAACACTTAAAACTGATAGTCTTGATTTTGAAGATATATACTTTGTCAATGAGTTAAAATTAAATCTTTTTTGTGTCTCACAGATGTGTGACAAAAAGAACTATGTCCTTTTTACTGACACTGAACGTCTTGTCTTATCTCCTAATTTTAGGTTGCCTGATGAAAGTCAGATACTTCTTAAAAATCCTAGAAAGGATAATATGTATTGTTTTGATATGAAGAACATTGTTCCTAAAGAGAGTTTAACTTGTCTTGATGCAAAGGCTACATTAGATGAATCAATGCTCTGGCATAAGAGGCTTGGTCATATCAATTTTAAGAACGTAAATAAGCTTGTTAAGGATAATCTTGTAAGAGGTTTGCCTATAAAACGTTTTGAAAATGACTAAACCTGTGTTGCTTGTCTTAAAGGGAAGCAACACAGAGCTTCTTGTAAGTCCAAAGTTCTGAATCTATTTGCTAAGCCTTTGTTTATGCTTCATATGGATTTGTTTGGTCCAACCTTTGTGAGTAGTTTAATGCATAAGAAGTATTGCTTAGTAGTCACAGATAATTATAGCAGATTTACATGGATTTTCTTTTTAACAACTAAGGATGAAACCAATGAGATTCTCAAGAACTTTATCAAAGAAATAGAAAACCTAGTGGATAAGAAAGTGAAAATAATCAGGTGTGATAATGGAACAGAGTTTAAGAATAAAGTTATGGATGATTTTTGCAGAGAGAAAGGTATTAGGAGAGAATATAGTGTAGCTAGGACTCCTCAGCAGAATGGTGTAGCTGATACGTGTCAGCTAGGACACCCCCCTCCCTCAGCACCCCGAATGGTCCACCCCCCCCGCTCCCCTACACCGCCCCCCCCCCCCCCCCCCCTGTCCCCCCCCCCCCCCCCTCCCCCCCCCTCCCTCCCCCCCCCCACCCCCCCCTCCCCCCCTCCCGCCCCCCCCCCACCCCCATCGTTGATAGGTCGTTTAGTTGTCACGTAGCTGAGAGGAAGAAATTAGGACACTAATTGTTTGCTGCTTAGACCATGTTAGCTGACTCTAGAGAGGTACATTGTACCTACCACATTTTGGGCTGAAGCAGTTAGTACTGCTTGACTATGTACAGAATAGTGTCTTAGTAGTCAAGTCATAACAAGACTCCTTATGAACTTTTAGAGTTTTAAACCAGCTTAAGCTTTGAGACCCATGTGGGATGTCATGTGTTACATTCTTAACTACTTTAGACAGTTTAGGCAGTTGATGCAAAAGGAAGAAGGTGTCTTTGTTGGATATTCCTTGAGTTAGTAAGCTTTTAGGGGTATACAACACTAGAACCAGGAGTGGTAGAAGAAAACTTGCATATTGGGTTTTTAGAGAATAAACTATGATTGAAGGGTAATGGTCCAAAGTGGCCTGTTTGATATTGATTCTCTAACCCCAATCTATGAAATTATGTTCAAAGTAGTGCACGACAATCACTAATGAATCTCACAGGTACACAAGGAGAAAACTTATTGCAGGTACATTTACACAAAAGAAGAAATCAGTCAAGATTGCATGGTGATTGCTAATTTTGGAATAGATGCTTATTTTTTGATTCTCCATTCCTAAGGATGGTGGTAATGGTGAACCAAAATATGCTGCTGATGATCAAAAGCGGTTGAAGATGGTCTAGATAATAAGAATGATGAAAAAAGACAAGTATGAAGATGATATCAGTCCTAAAGGTAGTTTTTACTGTTGGACAACATGTTAATTATTGCCAGTCTGAATGTTAGTACTCATCGTTTTTTTAAACTTAATATGTTGTTTCAGTCAGTTAATATTGGCTAGTTCATCTGATTCATGATAGCCTCTAAAGACATGTTTTAAAATGGGCTATCAATACCTTGAAGCCACTCATGTTGAGTTCTTCGAGATGAGTGAGCTAGGAAGTTGATTTAGGGAACATCTTAATTCTATATAGTTCAACCAACTCCTAATACAAGAATCCATAAAGATCTACCTATTACAAATGTGATTGGAGATGTGATTCCTCTATTTCAGGGGACAAGAAGAAGAATGACAAAAACTACTTCTGAATATGGGTTTCTCAGTGTTGTATATGAACAGAAAACACATGATACCCTGAATACTTGTTTATATGCTTGTTTCCTATCACAGATTGAACCCACAAGTATTGCTAAAGCTCTATCTGATTCATCTTAGGTGGAAGCAATGCAAGAAGAACTTCTGCAATTCAAACTCCAACAAGTTTGGATACTTGTGGATTTGTGGTATGTGTTTAATTACACATACCTTTTACCTTTAAAATCGACCCTAAACGACTAAAAACGCACATAAAATGCCATAAATATGCTTGTTTTTGTGTTTGTACTGTGTAGGTACCGGATATTCACTAAAGGACGAAAAACGAAGCCAAACCCGACAAAACCAAGCACAAAACGGAAAGAGTGTGAAAAAAGTCAAAGTCAAAGTCAAACCCAAGAAGTCAAAGACTGAGCCGAAACCGAAGAAAAAGTTAATGGGCCAACCCGTACCCATTCAATGGGCCGGGACAACCCATTAAGCTTTTATATAAAAGTCTTATAAGCCTTATACAAATTTAAAAACCCCAAGACCATTTGTAAAACACTAAACGGCCCAAAACATAAAATACTGGCCCAATCCTTAAGCCTTTAATGACTGTTACAACTCAACCCCTTTACCTCGTTAGCCACAAGGACCACCAGTGTAATACAACAATACACTTTCAAGGGCCAAACCTGCCAAATCACCATAATATATACACCATATGGACTCAAGTTGCAATTTGACTTATAACTTTGAGGGGCCAATCATGTCACTTTCCTAAACCTTAACCCTGACAACACACACACACACACCTTTTATACATCTCACTTCCCGCCAAAAGCCATTAAAACACTGTTCACTGTCTTTTTTGGCTTATAACCTGCCACACCCCTCCAAAACCATCACCACCACTATCCCCACCCCCACATGGGCTCATTGCCACTATGGCAATCCCATGGTTTACCATTGGCTACACGAAATCAAGGGTATGGATTGAATGGATTGGGGACCAAGAAAGATGAAGGGCCAGGATGATTTTGAGCTTCTCCCTCACATAGAAAGCACAAGAAACACAGCCTCAAGTAAAGACCTAGAATAGTTTAGTATAAAATGTAGCTTGTATTTTCATTTTATGTGTGTCGAATTTTTAAGTTTCAAGGCAAAAGCTTGTAATTGAAATCTTTGTACCATTTTCATTTCTGCATTTTAAATATAATCGTCATTTAAATTACTTGTCATTTTAATTACTTGCACTTAAATTTCTTGCAATTTACTGTTTTCATTTAAATTCATGTCATTTACTTATTGTCTTTAAATTTCTGTTGTTTAAGCTTAAATATAATCTTTTTAGTTTTTAAAAGTTTTTATATAAAGTTGTTATCAAGGTCTGTCAAGCAGAAAAGTAGTTTTCACCACTTAAGGGGGTGTTTGGGAAAAGGGTCAAACTGGGTCATTTCCTTTCTTTAACAATCAATATTAAGGTGGTTTGAATATGTTTTTCAGAGTTTTTGATTTCAATAAGCTGTTTTTTTAAGTTTCCCTTATTTTGTCTTATAAACTGTTATCACAAAAACAGTTTATAAGCTCCTTTGATTAAGCTTTTAAAAAAAACCTGTGTTGAGACTTGATTTTGTGTCACTTTTGTGTGTAAAATGCAGTAACATAAAGTCATTTTGGTCTCCTTTGTTTTTGTCAATTCTGTCATTTGTTTTTTTTGTGTGCCTAAGTGTTTTCAGCTAAAAAGTGCTTTTTTTCAAATCCCATTATCAGATGGTAGCTTTTGTTTTTGGTTTTCAATTTTTGGTGCACAAGCTCACTTAGAGCTATGCTCCATCTGTTTTAACTCTATTTTCAGTTTTGAGCTTATTTCCCAGCTTATTTATAAGCTGGCTTTAAGCCCCTTTGAAACTAGTAAATATCTCCCCTAGTGCAAAAGCTTCTTTTCAAGCCTCTTTTTCTTGCTTATTTGTTTATAAAACCTTAGAATTTTTTGGCTTTTCTAGAAAGCCCATAAGTTCAGCTTCAAGCTTGTATAAGCCATTGGTCCCCTAGGCCCCTCTAGTAGCTTATTAGGTTTAGTTGCCCTTTTTTTTTGCTTATTTCCTCATTTTTTTTGCTTATGTTGCCTTAAAAAGCATAGCAGTTAGCTTGATTAGCCTTTAGCTTATTTGTTTTTTCAACTTATCTGCCCTGGTTTTTGTGCTTATTTTTGTTTCAGTTTACTTATTAGATATAGGTGCCTTCCTATCTTTGCTTATCTTTTAATTGCATTAGCTTATTTGTTCTTAAAGTCTTTGTTTAAGCCTTTTGTTTCTTAAGTTAAAAATATAAGTTTTCTGTTAACTTAGTTGTGCTTTTTCCTGGCTTATTTGTAGTTTTCATAAAAAGTCCTTTTTATAAAGTTTGTTATTTTAGCTTAATGTTTATGTTTTAAAAGAAAATTTTGAAAAAAAAATGTTTTATAAAAAGAGAGAGGCCCAGGCTCTAACCCTGGACCTCCCCCTTTCCAACGCCCCACACACACAAACTCATACCATTGTGCTTCAATAGCTCATCTGGTATGAGTTTGCAAAA
>BQNB010048995.1:3711-42263 GCA_026074375.1 Tanacetum coccineum | reverse complement strand
CTAGATTAAATCTGCTCCTTTCAAATGCAGATTTTGAGTTGTGTAGGTCCTGCAAAAAGTGATTACAAATAAGCTTATGAACAAGTGTTCTGGAATAATATCTTGTATATGCATCACTAGAACATACTTTTTGTGCTCATATTTATACAATTACACCTGTTATATAAGCTTTTTTAGAAAATTTTGCAGTGAGTCTATATGTCAACTCAGCATGTATTTTACATCAAAACATACCATACCTCTTCTAATTCAGCAACAACTTCATCTCGTGTACTTTTTTTCAACGATGCAACCTTCTCACGAGCCTGCAACCATAAAGAGTAGTCGATATGTTTTATCATATTAAAGTAGTGGCGACAATGTTGAAGTTTAATAACTATGATGAACCCTACATCAATTCATAATAACCACGATGATATATAAATTTGTCCAAAAATGAAACGTTTTGGGAATCAAATGTTTTTTCTTCTAGAAAGACCAGTAATCACTTACGAGTACAAAAGATTCACCTAGATCGAAGTCTCGAAGATCAAAACAGGAAAAAGATAACAAGAATTCAAAGCAAGCCTACCTGATCATATGCATTTGCAGCTTTGTCAAATCGTTTACGTGATTCCTGAGCATAATAAGATGGACTACCATAAGATGGAGAACCAAAATACATGAATTCATCACGATAATGGACTAAAAAATTATAACAGCAGATTATGTTATTTGAGAGTAAAACTAGATTTTCACGATGATATAACCTTCTGTGCCATCGTCAAAATACCAAAAATACCTTTTACTAAACATTCAATAGTAAAGAAAAAGATGCAACGATGAATTACTAATCGAACTACTAATTACAGTAATACTAAATCCTTCTATATATTAAACATAGAAAAAGTAGCTGTGAAGGTTACCTTCGTGTCTTGAAGATCCTCGGCCAAAAACTGACTCAAACGGTCAACAAGCAAATGTTCAACCTGGAAATACAATACGAAGTTGCCTCAGATACAAAGACTTAAAGTCAGTCCTATATGTAAGAACTTGCATAATGTGCCTATTATGAGGTATTCGCGCTGAAGGATGAATAATTATTATGTCATGAAGTTCAATTTTCCAGTAACAATCATTAGCTGTGATACGTTCACTTACTTGAGAGCGAAGAAGCTCCTTAAACGTTTCAATCTCACGAAAAGCAGAAACAAACTTGGACATTATCGGTCCTGCACATATATAAACAACAAAGAGTAAGTTCTCATGTGAACATGTGATGTTGTTAGATGAAAGGCATATAAGGTTCATTTAAGTTACCTCCAATAGATACACTTGTAGGGTCATCTTGACCACCACCAAACGCCTCTAACGCGTCTGCGAATATATAGTCCATGTTGCATGCTTCTCCAAGACCATCCCTATCGCGAATTATATAAACATTGAGCAATGATTCTACACAGTTATAATATTCTCACCAGAATCCAAAAACTGGTGTCATAACTACTTACATATACTTTTTGCTCCCTTTGTGCAGTTTCTGACAACGCATTTTGAGCTCATCCGTTGTTTGTTCAAGATACCGCACCTATCCAAAGATGACAACATTTTAGACAAAGAAGAAAAATAGCTCTCTCTTTCATTCCATCACAGAGGTTGCTTCGTGTTGCTTGTTTATTTCAACTTGTCTGCTATTCTTTTAGCAGATAACCAGTTCACAGTGTTTGGATAAAGCAAACTGCTTATATGCTCATTTCGGGATAAACTGGCGTTTTAACCTCAAATCTAACCCAAAAACCCATAAAAAGAGATACACATCTTTCTAACATTCTTGTGTCTACTAAACAATGAATTCAA
The DNA here is from genome assembly GCA_026074375.1 of Tanacetum coccineum. Lineage (NCBI taxonomy): Eukaryota > Viridiplantae > Streptophyta > Magnoliopsida > Asterales > Asteraceae > Tanacetum > Tanacetum coccineum. Next base: position 40,427 of record BQNB010048995.1, on the reverse strand, counting down.
GATAAACGTGAAGAAAGCAAACTCTAACACTACAGGGGTGTTTGTTTTAGCTTTTTTATGGAGCTTATTAGCTTAAATAACCATAATAAGCTATCGAATTGTTTGGGTAAGCTCAGGCTTTCAAGCTTAAGTAAGTTTATAAGCTTTTCTTCCCCTTTAGGTAATCCAAACACTCAACATAACCTTTTATAAGCGTATTCATCAGAAACCAAAAACTAGATATTAAACATAAGCTTAAGCGCAATAATTAAGCTTAAACAAACACTCCCTACTCAGTATCATAAGCAGAAAAGAAAGAAAAAAAAAACAATCCCAAACATCATGTAATGTCTTTTTTCTTCGTTGAACCTTTAAATTACTCCTAATTAACTTGCAATCTAGGTTTCCCGAAATCAGCAGCATATTAAACCTAATTTAAGTAACAGATAAAAAAACTAATTATATAGTACAGTAACTAATTATTGTGCAGGTAAATTGATGAGGAAGCAAAACCCCAAAATTTAGCATTATAAACAACAAAAATGAATAGAAAAGAAGCAAATAATTAATGGGTTGTTTGTTTGGGCTTATATGTGGGCTTATGAGCTTATTTGATTTCGGCTTATATAGCATAAGCCCCAATTTTCCGGCTTATTTTGACATTTGTGGGCTTATATAAGTTTATTACGATATGATAAACTTATATAAGCTCATAAATCTCAAAATAAGCCAGAAAATAGAGGCTTATGTTATATAAGCTGATAAGCTCACATATAAGGCGAAACAAACAGCCCTTAAGTAGATGTCACATTTTGCTTTAAATAGCTCTAATTCGCACGCACCCGATATACATCATTTGGGCATAGTTTAGATTTTAAAGAATGCATAACAAATAACTAATCCTAATTAATGTGGCTTCCCTAAATCAGTAGCATAGTGAAACCTAACTTTAGTTAGAGATAGAAATCTAATTATATACTACTAGTAATTAATGTGCAGATGGAAGCAAATAGTGAGTACCTGTTTGTGAAACATAGGGGAATCATCGAGCTTGATAAAAGCAGTCATGGGATCTGTTAAGTTTGGAGGAAGATATCTTATTAAATCTGGTAATTCCTTGTAATTTATCCCTTTTATTCTCTCTTTAGCAGCAGCAGGTGGTGCTATTATTATTTCCTCATCAGATCCCACAGGTAATATTGTCATTTTTATTTTATTATATATTATATTATATATTAAATATATTAAATTGTGATCTTACTGTAATTAATTAATGATTCGGTGATGATGGTTGGTGGTGGCGGTGATTGGGTAATCAACGGGGTAAATTTGGGTGTTGCCTTTTTTCTCAGATTTACTCAGTGCGCGGTGAAAATTAAAACAAGGTGGTATAATTTTCGTGTTTTTATTAATCCCTCCATCATCCTAAAGGAAGTGTTTAGTTTCATATGTTCAACTTTGACCGGAAATAATTTTTTTATATAATACTTTAAGAAAATTATACCAATGAAAATACATTTAAAACACAATTCATTCATATATTTTGCATCAATAACACTTAAAACACAATCCATTCGTATATTTTGCATCAATAACATACACAAAAATAGTTAAGGTCAAAGTTTAAGACTCTAAAAAGTTAAACTGAACACTTATTTTAGTATGGAAATAGTAATATGTTTTTCGAGTTTTTTTCAAATGGTTATAATTTAATCTTTTCGTCCCATAATTATTCTCTTAGGAAAAAATATAATTATTAATGTTTCTTTCTCTTGCTTTTTACATAATAATTATTATTCTTTAAATTAATTATTTTTTTCTTTAAAGTTGGTAAATATAATTTCAAAATAAGGGTAATGTGATAATTTAGATTAAATTTCTCTATCTATTTTTAACAGTGAACAATTAATTTAAGACATTTAAAAAAAATAGACAATAATTTTTGGATGGAGAGTATTTATTTATTCGGTGTCTGAAAATGGTCTTATTGGTGTTTGGTAACTAGTTTTATGGCTTGTTTGTTTAACATTTCAATTAAGTTACATTTAATAGACGATGACTTAGGGGCAATGTTGCAAAAAACGCTAGGCGCTAGTTCGGCGGTCGATCACCTTTGAGGCGGAATTCACCTAGGCGGATTGACATTTTATATATTTTTAGTATTTATTTGATATAAAATATGCAAAATTTATATATTTTCATTAATTTTATTGATTTTTATTATTTTTAGTTATATATCTTATCTATATATTGTAAAAGTTACATAATTTGTGTATTTTTATTAAGTTTTGAAATACTTTAGTAAAGCCCAATAAGTTAATTGTAAGACCCATTCTATAGTAGTTTTTTTAGTAAGCCAAGAAAAACTAGGTTCTATAAATTAACAAGCCGACACTTTACTTTTTCATCTTCTTCACCTTCCCTCTTCACCTTCTTTTTTTCTCCACCGGATTACATTCACCGGAATACACAAACCAGAAAAATTGAACCACCAATAATCGGACCTATTTGTTGACTGACGTTGACTTAGGCGGCCAATTTAGCCGATTTGACCCGCCTAGGTGGGATGTTGACCGCATTTTGACCAAAACGCCTAGGTCGTCAGACTTGCTTCAAATCGTCACGCTTAGTGACCGACTAGCGCCTAGGTGGTCGCCTATGTAGCTTTTTACAACACTGCTTAGAGGGTGTTTGTTTCAGTTTATATGTGAGCTTGTGAGATTACTTAATTTCGGCTAATATTTCATAAACCTTAGTTTTTCGGATTATTTTGAGACTTGTGGTCTTATATAAGTTTATTTAGATATGATAAATTTATATAAGCTCATAAGTCTCAAAATAAGTGTTGGGATTAAAAGACTTCAAGATGATTCTTAGAGTTACTGCTGCTCAGATATATATTGGTGTTGTCAAGCATAACTTAGTGCTGCTTGTAATATTAATGAAAATTATGCTAAGTAGTTAGTACTGGTAGTATAAAAGTTACTATTGCTAGTTACTACTGTTAGTATAATTAGTACTGTTAGTATAAAGTTACTGCTGCCAGTAGAAGTTAAGACTGCTCAGAGATGAAGATTGAAAATATACTAAGTAGTTACTACTGCTAGTACAAAAGTTAATACTGCTAGTGTATGTTAGTACTGCTAAAGTAAACTTCTAAGTAGTTAATGCTGCTTATGCTCAGTTACAACTGCTGAGTGATTACTACTGCTGGAAGGATTATGCTGACAGAGAAGAGATAAAGATTGATTGGAGAACAAGAATACTTACGAAGATAAGTATTAGTTATTTGTAAAGAAGATATGTATAACTTATTTGTTTAAGAGATTACGATTGTTTATAGAAAAGATCATGATAACTTAGGAAAGTATTGTAAGCCTTGTAGGACTCCTTGGTATTGTAAGCGCTTTGAGGACCCCTTGGTGTATAAAAGGGAGGTCCTAGGGCATAATGTTAACACACATCTTGATATGCGTAGCTTCAAGGTTTGTAAAACCCTAAACTATTAAGAGTGTTCGTCTATATTGACTGAAAGTTTTAGATAAACTAGTGTTATATTCTTGTTCTTTAACAATTTTCCATTAAGAATTCTCTTAGTATCATTGACTAGATTCCACATAGTCTTTGGATATTCACAATCAAGTTTCTACCGATAGTTGTCTTGGATTATTTCATCCAACAAAGCCTTTTTACAAGCCAAGCCAAGATCAATTCATGTGGGATCAACCAAGTGTCTATCAAGCTTGTTGAGAAACTTTGAATAAGAAGAAATAATCTGCACATACCAGATCTATTTGTTTGTGAAAACATGGAGGCAGTATCTTCACCAATGGTTGTTGCTACAAAACTTCCAGTGCTCAATCCAGATAGCTTTGGAAAATAAGGATAGAACAATACTTCCTAATGACAGATTATGCTCTTTGGGAAGTAATAGTAAATGGTGAGTCACCTCCACCAAAGAGAATTGTTGATGGCGTTCAGAAAACATATCCTCCTACAACTGCAGAAGAGAAGTTAGCAAGGAAGAATGAGTTAAAGGCAAGAGGTTCATTGTTGATGGCTCTTCCAAATGAACATCAACTAAAGTTTAACACTTACAAATGTGCCAAGTCTCTGATGGAAGCAATAGAGAAAAGGTTTGGAGGTAATAAGGAGTCAAGGAAAACTCAGAAGACACTTCTAAAGCAACAGTATGAGAATTTTAATGGATCAAGCTCAGAAGGACTTAATCAAACCTATGATAGGCTTCAAAAGCTTATCAGTCAGCTAGAGATTCTGGGTGAAACTATTTCTCAAAAAGATATGAATCTGAAGTTTTTAAAAAGTCTCACATCAGAATGGAAGACTTATACCTTGATATGGAGGAACAAACCTGATTTAGACACCTTGAGCATGGATGACCTATACAACAATCTGAAGATTTATGAAACTGAAGTTAAAGGGTCATCAAGCTCAAACCAAAATTCACAAAATGTGGCTTTTGAGTCTTCCAATAACTCTGGCAGTTCTAATCAAGCTCATGGTTCTAACTCTGTCAATACTGATAGTATGTGTGATGTTGTGATCTATTCTTTCTTTGCAAACCAATCCAACAGTCCATAATTAGATAGTGAGGACTTACAACATATTGATGTTGATGACTTGGAAGAGATGGATCTAAAGTGGCAAATGGTTATGTTAACCATGAGAGCTAGAATATTCCTAAATAAGACTGGAAGGAAGATTAGTGCCAATGGTTCTGAGACCATAGAAATTAACAAATCAAAGGTTGAATGCTATAAATGTCATAAAAGGGGTCACTGTGCAAGGAAGTGCAGGGCTTTAAGGGAAAACAGAAATAGAACCAAATAAGTGAGGAACTGGGACAGTGAAACAACTTGAGACAAAAGCTTTGGTGGCTCAAGATGGACTTGGGTATGACTGGAGTGACCAGGATGAAGAAGGACCTACAAACTTTACACTTATGGCATATACATCTTCAGGCTCTTCAAGTTCTTCAAGCTCAGATTCTGAGGTATCTACTTGTTCTAAAGCATGTTTAAAAGAGCGAGAGCGACGCAACCTCAAGAACATTATGAAAACTGGACAAAAGATTTTACTAAGCCTCAATTAAATGTAAGAGCTTATAAAGCATGTCTAGAATCTGCAGAGGCTAGACTAGATGTATATAAAAAGAATGAGGCTGTTTTTAAAGAGGACATAAAGATTTTAAAACTTGATGTTATGTTGAGAGATAATGCTCTAACAGAGCTTAGAAAGAAATTTGAAAAAGCTGAAAAAGAAAGAGATGATTTAAAACTTACCTTAGAAAAGTTTGGAAATTCATTTAAGAATCTAAGCAAACGGTTAGATAGTAAAGTATGTGATAAGTTCAAGACTAGTGTAGGGTTTGATAGTCAAGTGGTTGATAGTCAAGTGTTTGATAGTCAGGAGAATGATATGTACAAAACAAGTGAAGGGTATCATGTTGTTCCCCCTCCCTATACTAGGAACTTCATGCCCCCTAAATCTGATTTGGTGCTTGTTGATGAGGATGAATATGTTTTTAGTAAGTTGCAATAAGTGAAGCTAAGACTAGTGTGTCAAAACCTAAGTATGTTAGTGAACCAATTATTGAAGTTTGGATATCTGACAGTGAGGATGAGAATGAGACTGAGCCTAAGTCTAAATCTAGTTTTGCTAAAGTAGAATTTGTTAAATCTAATGAGCATGAGAAAACACCTAAGGAGTGTGTTAAGAAGGTAGGGAACAACAAACAAGCTAAATACCCAAGTAAAAACAGTCAAAGTCCTAGAGGTAACCAGAAAAACTGGAATAATTTGATGACTCAGAAATTAGGAAGTAATTTTGAGTTTAAAAATAAGGCTTGCTATGTATGTGGCAGTTTTAACCATTTGATCAAAGATTGTGATTTCTATGAAAAGAATACGGTGGAAAAACTTGTATGGAACAATGCTAGAATGGTGAATCATCAAAATTCTCAAAGATTAGCTCACCCTCATCCAAAAAGAAATTTTGTTTCAAGAGCAGTCTTAATGAAATCTGGCCTTAAAACACTAAACACTGCTAGGCAAAACTCTTCAAGAGCAGCAATATCAGTTACTACTGCCAGACCAATTAATACTGCCCACCCAAGACCAACAGTGAACTGTGCAAGGCCAGTATCAAATGTTTTTAATAAAGCACATTCACATGTTAGAAGGCCATTTAACAAGTTAACATCAAATAAGAACAGTAATTTCAATGAAAAAGTTAATACTGTCAGGGGAAATGTTACTACTGTTAAGCCAAAAGCAGTAGTAAGTAATAATAAGGGAAATAAGGCTAATGCTGTTAAGGCCTTAGCATGTTGGGTTTGGAGACCAAAGCAAAAAAGTTTTAGATCATGTCTTCAAACACAATGGTGCATCAATGAATTTTAAAAGTATTTGACTATGTTGATACACAAGGCAGATCCAAGTTTGTCATGGCTTGAGTCCCCAAGAGAGCCTGATTCTCTTACTTTTTGTGCAGGGCAATCCACAGCTAGAATTACATGATAAAGGAGTAATTGACAGTGGATGCTCTAGGCATATGACTAGAAACAAGTCCTACCTCTCAGATTATGAAGAAATTGATGGTGGATTTTGTTGATTTTGGTTGAAACTCCAAAAGAGGTAATGTTAATTTCTCGAGAAGATTAATTTCAAGGCAATGCAAGAAGCACTGTATTGCCAACTCCTACTACTGAAGCAAAGTATGTAGCTGCATCAAATTGCTATGGACAAGTGTTATGGATCCAAAATCAATTGTTTGATTATGGATACAACTTCATGAACACCAAGATTTTCATTAACAATGAAAGCACAATCTACATAGTTAAGAAAATCCAGTGTTTTCACTTAAGACAGGCACATTGAGATTAGGCATCACCCTTCATCAGGATTCATATGAGAAGCGATTAATACAAGTGATCCAGATTTCACATTGATCACAATGTGTCGATTTACTCACGAAGCATTTGATGTTAGTAGCATATTCAATATCTAATCTTGCAAGTATTAGAATGCTTCCCTTTGAAATATTTGATTGAGGGGAGGTTAATTATGTTACTATGAAGCTGATTATACACAAAGGATGGCCTTGTAAATGAAATGGAAATCTGTTGCATAACAACCAATCTGTTTGGATTGACGGGTCAAGAAATCCTACTGAACCCCAACACGCATCCACAACTGCTTCACTATCTAATCTTGAACCAATCATTGTTCCATCATTATCTTAACCTAAAAAGACTCAAAAACCTAGGAAAGCCAAAAGGCCCACTGAGATATCTCAGTCTAGTGGACCTATTCCCCTTGTAGCAGATGAGACTGTCATTAAGGAGTGGGAAGACATATTGAAAGAGGTGGGCGCGGGCGCAGCGCAGATGCGAGACGCGATCGAGAGCGTGTAAGCAGAGCAGGACAGTGGTAACATAAATAAGACCCAGTCTATGGCAACACTTAATGAATCTTTTCCTCAGGGAACTAGTTCAGGTAGTGGTCCTAGGTGCGAAGATACCATATTGGGGGATGCAGCAGCTCAAATTAGGTTTGAGGCTGCATCTAAACAGTCCAATAATCCACCTCTCTCAAGAGTTAACACACTTGGAAGTGGGGAGGACAGCATGAAACTAAAGGAATTGATGGAACTTTGTACAAAAATACCTGAAAGGGCTCTTGATTTAGCATAACAAAAATAGAAAGAGTGACTTTGTGAGCTAAAAGAATTTAGAGATATATTGAGCTGAAAAACAAAAAGATAGTTGTGTGATATAAAAACAGATAGAGTGATTTGGTGAGAAAAAGAAATGAGAGATATTGTGAGATTAAAAACAAAAAGATAGAGCTTGTGAGAATCAAAATTGATGATGGAAATGCTTTTTGGGAATGAATAGAATTAATTACAGTGACTCAAATTTAATGCTGCTACGCAGAAACTTTACTAGAGCGCGCGCAGAGATGTTTATTAATGCTGTCAGGCATAACTTACTACTGATGGGTTAGTTAATATTGTTAGGCTTAACTTAATGATGCCAGTTTAAGTTAATGTTGTTGAGGGTAATTTCATAAATGCTTCGATTAAGGGTTTCAATCACTCATTCGTTCGATTTTACACTTTGTTATCCTCTCTAATCATAAACCCTAACTCAATTTCATCTTTAATCATCAAAACCTATCACAATGTCGACCCTAAAGTTTGCTGAAACTCACAATCTAGTCGCATTCTTAGATAAACCTAAAAAAAGTAAGGGGTTTGAGCAAATCATTGATTTTTTTGAATGCTAACCCCATCAAATATACGTTAACGGTGAATCCCACCATCTATACTACAGGTATTGAACAGTTATGGGTGACTGCCAAGGCCAAGACAGTTAATGGGGAACATCAGATACAAGCCCTAGTGGACAAAAAGAAGGTGATAATCACTAAGAAGAGTGTAAGAAGTGATCTTAAATTAAAAGATGCTGAAGGTACTGAATGTCTGCCAAATGATGCAATTTTTGAGCGGCTGACACTCATGGGGTATGAAAATCTTACACAAAAGCTTACATTCTATAAAGCTTATTTTTCATCACAATGGAAATTTCTTATCCATATAATTCTGCAATGCCTTATTGCTAAGACTACAGCTTGGAATGAATTCAGTAGCACTATGGCATCAGCTATCATCTGTCTTGCTACAAACCAAAATTTTAACTTTTCCAAGTACATTTTTGATAATATGATGAAGAACTTGAAGGGTGGGGTTAAATTTCTTATGTACCCAAGGTTTGTGCAAATATTCCTGGACAAACAAGTTGAAGGAATGTCAAAACATAAAGGGATTTATGTTACACCTTCCCACATCAAGAAGGTGTTTGCTAACATGAAGAGACCAGGAAAGGATTTTCCTGGTAAGGTCATACCTCTATTTCAAACTATGATGGTTCAAGCTCCAGAAGACATGGGTGAAGATTCAGCTGCTCCTACTGATTCCCATTCCACACCCATTATTACTCAACCATCATCATCTAAGCCTTAAAAGAAAAAGTCCAGAAGGAAACAGACGTAGGACAATGGTTCTACAGAGCCTATCCCTAATGAGGCTACTAATGATGAATCTATATCTACCCATTCCTATGATCCACCTCAAAGTGGTGAGGATAGATTGCAACTTACTGAATTGATGAGTTTATGTACCAAACTACAAAAGCAGGTTCTTGATTTGGAGGAAGTAAAGACTGCTCAAACAAAGGAGATTGCTAGTTTAAAGAAGAGAGTCAAGCAGTTGGAAAAGAGAAAGAAGTCAAGAACTTCATGGCTCAAAAGGTTAAGGAAGGTTGGTTCAGCTAGCAGGGTATAATCCTCTAATGATGTCAGTTTGGGTGCTCAGGAGGATGCATCCAAACAGGAGAGGAAAATAGTTGATCTTGATGCTGATGAGAAGTGACCTTGATTGATGAGACTCAAGGGAGAAATGATAAAGATTTGATGTTTGATAATGATGTTCTTAATGGTGATGAGGTGTTTAAAGAGCCTATAGTTAATGCTGCTAAGACTACAAGCTCAATTTCGGTTAGTGCCGCTGATCCAATTACTACTGCTGGTGAAGTAGTTACTACTGCTAGTGCTACAACAATTGTTGATGAGTTGACTCTGGCTTAGACCTTGATAGAGATCAAAAAAGCTAAACCCAAAGATGTTACAACTGCTGCCACAACAGTTGCTCCTGCCAGCACAAGACCAAAGGCAAAAGGAATTATCTTTCATGATCAGGAGGAGCAAGCACCTGCATTTACATAAATAATTTCTTCTTTACAAGCACCACAACTTCCACAAGCTAAAGACAAAAGGCAAGGAAAAAATGGCTGAGCCTGAAAAGCCATTAAAGAAGAAATATCAAATTGCACTTGATAAAGAATTAGCACTAAGAATGCATGCTGAAGAACAAGCAGAGTTGGAAAGAATGCAAAAAGAAAGAGTTGCACAAAAAGAAGCTAGCATAGCATCAATTATTGAATAACTGGATAGCATTCAAGCTATGATTGAAGTTGATGAGCAATTAGCTGCAAGACTCCAAGCTGAAGAACAAGAACAATTCTCCATTAAAGAAAGTCAAGAATGTTAGTGGAGATGATAGCTAAAAGAAAAAAGTTCTTTGCAGCACAGAGAGTAGCATAACAAAGAAGTAAACCACCTACCAAAACTCGGATAAGGAATAAAATGTGTACATACCTGAAGAATATGGGTGGATATAGGCACAATCAGTTGAAAGGAAGGAGTTATGAAGAAATTTAGAAGCTCTTTGACAAAGCATACAAACAGGTAAATTTATTTGTTCCTATGGATTCAGAGGTGGTGAAAAGCAGTGAGATAAGAACAGAAGGAAGTTCTAAAAGAGCAGGAGATGAGCTTGAATCTCATAAATCAAAGAAGCATAAGATAGATGAGCATGTAGAAGCTGAAAAAGATGATGCTCAGAGGAGGCCAGATGAAAAAGCATATTGAGATAGTTAAAGATGATGAGGTAGCAATTGATGTATACCTCTAATGATTTTGAATAACAAGATTATTAAAGAAGGAAGTTTGTATACTTTCAATTGATAAGACTGATTTGATATTCAAAAAGATATTTATATCAATGATTAAGATGCTTCAGAATATTGATAGAGAAGACTTGGAGACCCTCTGGAAGTTAGTTAAAGCTAAACATGGGAATACACGGCCAGAGGAGGATTATAAAAGAGTGTTATAGGGTAATCTGAAAGTAATGTTTAAACCTGACATAAAACGTGAAGTATGGAGGAGTCTACAAGGATACAAAGTGACTATTTGGAAGTTGTTTAATACCTGTGGAGTGCACTTTGTGAGGTTTAAAAATCTACATATTTTTATGTTGGTTGAGAAAAGATATCCCCTTACACCAATAACAATCACAAACATAATAAACAAGAAGCTCAGCTGACCATAATGGGAATGAGATGTGTTATCCAACTAACGCAAGTCAAGAACAAATCAGAAACTGGTCAATGCAGTTTTGAATGCATCCTCCTGGTGACGGGAAGACTTTTAATGAAGAAACTTGAAGATTCAATGATGAACAACCAAGTTTTAGGGGAGGATGTTGGGATTAAAAGACTCAAGATGATTCTTAAGTTACTGCTGCTCAGGTATATATTGTGGGCTGTCAAGCAAAACATAGTGCGGCTGGTAAAACTAATGAAAAAAATGCTAAGTAGTTAGAACTGTAGTATAAAGTTACTACGTTATATAATTAGTATTTTAAGTAGTGAAAGTTATTGCTGCCATGGAAGTTAAAACTGCTCCAGAGATGAAGACTGAAAATATAGCTAAGTAGTTACGAACTCTAGTGACAAAAATTAGTACTGCTAGTGTATTGTTAAGTACTCTAAAGTAAACTTCTAAGATAGTTAATGTTGCTTATGCATCAGATTACAACTACGGATGATTACTACTGGCTGAAGATTAGTTGACAGAGATGAGATCAATGACTTATCAGAGAAAAGATAAATATTGATTGGAGAACAAGTATACTTACGAAGATAAGTATTAGTTATTTGTAAAGAAGATATGTATAACTTATTTGTTTAAGAGATATGTTTAGCTTATAGAAAAGATCAGAGTGCGAGCGACTTAGGAAAGTATTGTATGCCGTGTAGGACTCATGGTGTATAAAAGGAGTCAGGGCACAATGTTAGACACCATCTTTGATATGCAAGCTTTAAGTTATATGACAAGCCCTAACACTATTTAAGAGTGTTTCGTTTTATATTGAGGCTGAAAGTTTGAATAAACTATTGTTATTAATCTGTTATCTTTACTTTTTCATTAGAATTCTTCTTAGTAACATGACTAGATTCCGCATAGTCTGTTGATATATCACAATCAAATTTTTCGTACCATAGTTGTTTTAGATTTAATCATACAACTAAGCCTTACAAGCAAGCCAGATCCATTCAAGGGGACAACAATAAGCTAGTAAAATTAGGCTTATTGAGCATATACCCGGAAACCGAAATAAGATCATAAGTAAAACATATAAAGCCCGAAACAAAAACCCCCTTAATGTGCAAATCTTTTATTTTATATTTTCAATTATTTTTTAAAATTAAATCAAAAATAATAACAACAACCTACTTAATCCCGTCAGAAAGAGCTAGTGGGTAAAATGTAGACAAATCTGACGCTTATGTCAGTATAAACCCGAATATATGGAGATTGCTTCCAGAAAGACTTTCGGCAAATGAATGTGTGTGTATGTACTCAAGTATATATGCATGTGTAATTTTGTATCATAACAAAGATAAAGAATCTATAAAGTTATAAGACTCGAAAAAAACATACAATCATACATAATTATAAACAAATAACATTATAAGAACTTAAAAAGAATAAATGCATGATAACATAAAAGCATACACCGTAAGGATATTCATTATATAAAAAATGAAAAGCGCATAAAAGATAAAAAAGGACATAAGCATAAAAGCATGAACGCAACACAAGCATGTGCATATGCGCTTACATAAAGGAAATAGAGTTGGTTATTGGCACCCTAAAATGCAAGTAATACTCTCTTTAACATTTTTGTTATTTTTGTTTTTATATTTTTGCTTTTATTATCAAACTGGAAAATAGAAAAACAAAACATAAAATATAACATTTAAAACTCAAAAGTAGTAAAACAACAAAATTGCAGATAAAAAAACTGTATTATTCTATTAATGAGTAAAATTGTCTTCTATTATTTTTACTTTTATAATTTTGTTTTTACAAACATCCCAAGGGGGTGTTTAGTTCATCGTAATTGGGCGTAACTTGATGTAATTGTAATATGAATTACGTCTCAATTCTGTTTGGTTGGCATGAATGCTTGAATTGTAATTTGAAGTATACTACGCAGAGTGTTTGGTTTGCTTTGAAAAAGGAATTAAACTTCTCTAAATACATCTGATGTTGTAATTCATATTAGACAATTATATGGATGAAAAGTTTTCAATTACTTTATAATTTGTAATTTCACATTTTATAATTAAACATTTAGATATATTATTTATTTATTTCTTAATATTATTATTATTAATTTATTATTATATCTAATATTTATTATTATTATTTAACATATCGTAATTTTTTAATTTTTTAGGGTTAAGTCAATTAATTAGACACGTGCTTTTCAAAATTTACACATCTAGTAAACACACTTGTTTTATTACCAATATAGCCATCGTAACTTTCAAATTTGTAACATTATAGTAAATAAGTTGGGCTGCTACTGGCTTGTCACACCCTAAAATCAGACTGCATCGGAAATATAACATTGGATTTTGCTCGTTCCCCCTCGAGGAAATTCGACGGGAAAGAGCAGTCCAAACTCGTGTCGCTCTATATTGGAATAACAGTACATCCTTTGAGGATTCTAAGGCGTTTAATTGGGAAAAATGTCTTTAAATATGCTCTAGTATGCCAATAGATCCAACCAGATTGGTGGACTCCCGTTTCCATCTTATGAGTCAGATAATCAAAAACGTACATTACCTTTTCTTTGGAGAGATGTAACTTCACTCAAAATCGAAAGCAACATGATTTGCCAGTAGAATGTCCATACTCGAATGAATTTTACACCCACACCGTGAATTGGCCACATAAACTTAGTCCAAAGAGAGTTTTTTGCGGAGAGAAAACTTCCAACCCATTAATCATCAAGGCCTCTATTTACGCAAATAAGTGACACACCTAGCCCGCTGTTTTTTTGTCTGTAAAAACATTGTTCAATTAACCAAGATGCCTTTTTACTACACCGGATCATGGCCATTAAGAAATGACTTCTAATAGACTCAAGATATTGAAGCACCTTTGAAGGGAACTTTGGAAAATAGACATCGTGAATAAGACTGGAATAGATACTAAACCAATTTCAACAAAGTTTAAACGACCACAATTGATAAGTTTTTGGATTTCCATTTTGGAAAGCCGAGACTTCACTTTTTCAACTTTCTCTTGCATGCTAGAACACGTGTCATAGAACATCCCACTCTAGTCCCACGATAGTTAGTAAGGACACTATACGAACGAGACATCCTAACTTTGTAGCGCTTGGATGACCTGAGCACTTTCTCATTAATCCCATTATCTTACTTTTGGTCAAGTTATTTATGGCCCGAAGCTATGAGAAAAAGACATTTCAAAGTGAATTCAAAGTGGAGTATATGTACCCGTCACTCCTCCCTAAGAAAATAGGCATCTACGCATAGAACATATGCGAAAGGACATAAAGATTGTCTAACACAATACCTTTAAACTCCGCGTTACGATCCTTTGAAAAGATAAATGAAAGGCTCTCCATCACGAGGGATAAAGATGAAGGGGGGGATAAAGGATCGCCTTGTTTCAACCTTTAGAAATTGGATCTCGTTCGTCAGGTCATCCATTGACAAGAATAGAACCCTTAGAAAGAAGTTAGGCAACTTTGAATCCAGTTACGCCATTATTTACACCGAAACGATAACTTCTTTGAAGAACTTCATCTAAAATCTCATTAATCGAATCGAAGGCCTCTTTTCAAAAGTCGACCTTAAAAATTAGAGTTTTCTTTTCTTTTTGGTGACACCACTGGAGAAGAATCTCATTAAGAATAAACGGTGTCCGTTCTAAATTTGTCTTTCGGCGATAAAGTGCAGATTGCCAACTTCATTAAACAATGTCCCCCAAAATACACTTAAAAGCTGTTAGACAAAAAATCTATGGCAATGATCTTGTAAGATACTTCCAATGAGGTAATTAGGTTAAAGTCCTTGACCAATGTTAGCGTCCGGGACTTTTGGATAAAGCTATAAATGATGGTGTTTACAACCAGGGAGGAATATCTCCATGAATGAGAAATGATTTACAAGCCATATTAAACATCCGTGCTCAATATGGGCCAAAAAAGGCGATAAAAGCTCAAACGAAAAAACCTCAGGCGGCTGGGGATTTATCTGTGCCACAGCCCCAAAACAGCTTGTTTTATCTCCTGTTTAGAACTTATCGCTCGAGGGTCCTGACTTTGTAACTTCAGAAATAGTTTTCGGACATTCATATCAATATTAGCAGCGCTTCCGAAGGTTATAGCGAATCTATCTGAAAATGAGAAGGAATTATTGTTTGACATCATTAGGCTGCTCCTTCCAAACGCCATCTCATCGTTTTACCCCTTGTTGCTTATTTGTATTACGTTTTTTATTCATAATTTCCGTGGAAAAAATTTGAGTTTTTCATGCCTTTCGATTGACATTTGATCTTGGCTTTTGGAGCCAAATATGGAATGAATATCTGATCAATGTACGAAGATGCAGCCAAAACTCAATTCTTTTTCCGCTTCTACTCAGTACATGTATCTTTGTCAATAACCGCATCTAATGGTTCAACTCCTCTAAGATTTGCAATAGTAGAAACTTGTTTCATTGTGTTTCTTTAATCCTAAATCTTGAGTGAGCTTTAGGAATTTCAATTTACCGCAAGTTACGGCATTCCATTAGAGTAACAGAAGGGGAAGAATTCCAAGTTGAAGTGACGAAATCATTAGCCCTCAGAGATGATACAAAATAACACAACTCTAAATCCTATCACAACATCAATGGTGAAAGGATCGGAAGGGAACTCGGACCATAATCATGGGCCGGGACTCTCGAAGAGAATCGGTCTGTGTTGGTTAAGAATCTGTCAAAGTGTTGCCGCAATGTGAGGGAAAATATTTAGCAATTTTTAGATAACAAAAAAAATCTATCAACTTGCTCATTTTGGTTCGCAGACTTATGAATCAAGTGTAAGCACTACCTCCAGATAGAACTTTTAAGACACGTGGAATTAAAAAGAATAAAAAGAATATTTCGCCCCAAGACATTTATTTAGACCAACCTGTCTGATTTGTCTGCGAAACATCATTGGAACTGTCCCCCATAATCATAACCTTCTATTGCCGAGGATTTAACTTGCGCTAAGTAGTCCCAAAGCTATTAACGTTTCATCACGCGAGGATCCATGACGGAGCATAGGACCGCAATAATCATGAGGACAATACGTTTCAATAACAATAACCACCCTAATAATGATATCAAAATACCGAAATACGTGATGTTTTTTTTTACAAATAATGTTGGGATTCCAAACACACAGATTCACTGAATTGCCTACCCGAATTATTGAAGATGCTCAAAAGTCGAATTATCCCCAACACGAACGAACCACTAAAAAGTCAATCTCCTCCGTCTTTGTTTCTTGAATCGCTAGAAAAATTCACTTATTTTACACATAACTCTTTGCCCTATACTTTATTTGGCATTTGAGCGAGGCCTTGTATATTAAGGGGACAAAAAATTCATGACTACAATCGACGCTCCTGAGTTTCAATGATATCCTGACCGGATGTAATCACATCATCCATGTTATTAAGCACCATTGGCTTTGGCAAATTTCCCACTTCCTCCATAAGACACATAAATGTGCCCCCTGAATCGGATGCCACTGATTTCTAAAACGACCGAAACTTGCGGATTAATCTACATTTTCTTTGACGGTTGGAAATTGTTAGAATCTCAATCGTCTTCGTGAGCTTCTCACTCTTCAAAAGTCTTAAACAGATTCTTTATCCCTGTATCATCATTGTCGTTATTAGGTGTAAACCCCGGTGGAATTTAGGCTAGAATTGTACCACTCTTCTTATATTTTTGATCCATTGTCTTTTTTGTTAGCAAAGGGTAGTAGCCAAAAGGATCCACTGATGAGTTCCTTTATTGAACCATTCATTTTCAAAAACCGTATTGAACTTCGAACGAGTTTGCTACAATCATTCTCAGATTCAAGGTTCTTCATTCCTTCTTCTAATGAATCGTATCAGATAATTTCTCTCATCGAGTCCTCACCAGGTCAGGGTCCACAGGGACCTCCTTAGCACGAATCCAATACACTTTTCCAGGAAAATGATCTGAAGTTTTCATATATATTTAAGATGGACTTGTGAACAAACATATCGTTTTCGGTGGACATATTCCCATCAAGAAGTCATTAGTGTCGATTAAGTTCCCCCACCTTGTAACATTCCGTATTTTCAGGTCTTTTACGACGTCATTAAATTCACTATTTATTTTTTTTCTCTCGTGCGCGTTTACTTTTAATTTTAATAGTTAAGTTAAATCGCGTAAACTAAAAATCAACAATTAGCGTAAACGGACACCAAAAGAATTAAAGTTTACGTCAAAGTTGTCATTATTTTATTTTACAAAGTAATAATCAACTTTTTATATTTATTTTTTATGGGTTGCGTTGTTTGTTAAAACGTTACGTTTAGCGTATAATAAATGGTTTAGGCCACTCAGGAACCACAAATTTATTACGGTTCACAATACCCCACTTTTATACCCAATACATAAAAGTTACAAAAATATCTCACTTATATCACTCTTTGGCCGAATTTATGGCAAATGATACAAAGATATAAAGAAAATCTTACCATTTGGTCAATGTACATCACATATTCATTAAGCACACCCATACCTTGTCTCTTTGACCAAAGACCAAGACCAAGGACCATAGACCCATCCCTAAGACCCTCTTTTATGTCTCCTTGACCAAGACTTCCATTATATTACATGGCATTATAGAAAGGATTAACACATATACATAAACACTTAGCCAAAATTCAACAAAAACTCTTCCTTGGTGCTCCATATAGCTCACGGCTCACACACCCCTCTCTAATAAATCCATACTAAATTTTATGCAACCTATACACACCTATACACATCATATCTAAGACATTCTAAGATGTTTCCAAGTATTGGCTAACCATTTTCAAGTATTAATCAAGAAAAGTGAAACTAGGGTTTTAAAATGGAAAGCTAGGGTTTTATATCTAAACAAGGGTTTAGATACTTTGGTTCATCATCTTACATCATAATAAGGTTATCTAAAAACCTTCATGTCTTTACTTTCATCATTTTTATATGTTTACATGTTTTATATAACTATATCACCCCCTTAGGATTTTTAATATGTAAAACGAATTATCACTTATGTTTATGAATTTACACACTTTTCTTATGCCTTATATTGTTATATATATCATGGAATAAATGGTTAAGAAATATGTTGACAAGTTGTTCTAAGTATAAAACATGATTTTGTATAAATTTGGTATATAAAGTTAATAAAACAATCTCTTTATAAATTGAACCACACTTGGATAATAAAAGGTGATTTAATTTCGAATACTTCTTACAGTAGGTTTGACCTTACATAAAAATATACGCCTCATGACACGATTTAAAATGATAAAACAATCGAAAAACCGATTTATAACGATAATATACGTTAGTTAGGTTTACGACGAGAAATACTTTTATAAATATATTTTTATATAAATTTACTATTCATTACAGAAAGTGATATTTTTAAAACATTAAAAAAAAATATGAATATAACTTTTAATTACGAGATCGTACTCGACAGAATCGTTTAAAATCGGAGATAGCTATACCGAATAAAATACGACGTTTACGAGTTACGCTAACAAAAACTATTAGAAATAAGTATATATCTGTTATGAACAGTAAAAATCATATTCATCAGAAAAAAACTAAAATTTTAATAAAGTTATATTTGTTTTAATCGACTTAATACGAAAATGTTGGGCATAAGAAATGTAAGAAAGGGCTTTTAAAACCGAGAAAGGTACGCATATTTTCTAACTTGTGCACTATTCCTGAAGGTGAATAGTGTTGGTTCGTTTTTCTAAATAAATTTTTGCGAAACATTTTAGATTCATTTATTTTTTAATATTTATTCTTGTCCTTAAAACTTTATAAATATTATTTTTACAAAAGACAATTGAATTATTTAATTCGATTATACGAGTTCAAATACACGAATAATATTTAGCAAATGCAATTTAAATATTTTTCGCAAACACGAGTAGACGGTGATGTAGCTATATAGAATCATACGTTGTATTAGTTATCAAAGTACTATATTACTAGGGAGTTTCATAATGAGGCCTCTTCGGATGGCGTTTCGACGAGTTGTTGGATTTACGATTTAAAGTGTCCTAACTCCTCGAACGTCATGTCATGACCTCTTAAATTATGATAGCCCGAACGATAGTACGATGTAACAACAATAAGATTATATTCAAGTACTCGGTACTTATACGACCTATATTGGATTAGGTTGCCTTCGGATTCCTTCGTGACGCATTTTTCTATTGTGAATACTTGTTGATTTCCATTCACTCAAGGTGAGTTTCATAGCCCCTATTTTACTTGTTTTAAACTGTTTTGGGGGAGAATACATGCTCGTTTACAAACTTGTATATTTTACTACAATACAATTACCTTTCAATACTTTGTGAGTTCATAGTCTCGCATTTCAATCTTTTCAATGTTTTATAAACTCGCGAGGGGAATACATGCTCGTTTTTCTAAGTGAATTATTGATTTCTTCTATTAAAGTATTACTATGACTATTTTACCAAAGCTTGATTTGGTTTACTACCCGTGAATTTGGACAAAATGATTGTTTTACTTTGGGATACATGTGTTTTCAAATTGTATGCTACCAGATATTGAATGAATGCTATTGCTTAGAGCCAAAATTACTGGTGCAAATCCATTATAATTACGATAATGGTGCAATTAGATTACTGGGTCCAAATCCTTTATAATTACGAGTACTGGTGGATATCCATTATTAATTAGATTACTGGTGCAAATACGATTACTGGTGCAAATCCATTATAATTTACGATTATGGTGCAAATACGTTCTGGTGCAAATCGTTATAACTTAGAATTGGGTGCAATTCCCTTATAGTTACGATTACGGCTTCGATGTTCTGATCTTTAGTGCCAATATATATTCTTAGACTTGATTGAATGTGTTTCTCTTGGTCTACATTACTGGTTTTTGGACTTGGACTAAGTACATAGTCCACCATTACTCGATATGTGGTTCCACTTTTAATACTTCCTGGTTTATTGAATCCTACTTGGATTTTGGATATAACACTTTGAATGCAGAAATCGCTAATTTTCTTCTGAATTATTTTTAAATTATTTCAATACAGCATTTTACTTAAACATATGAATCTCACCAACATTATTGTTGTGTTTTGCATGTATTTTCAGGTTACTATTTTGCTAGTGGAGAGTGGGAGCATTCGAGTCGCGCGGATATATATATTTTTAAAGGCTCTACACTTTGAGTACCATTCGATAAACGTTTTAAAAATGTTTCTAATACATTATAAATGAAACCTGTTGCAACTCTGATCTTTTATTAAATAGCATGTGATTTTATTTAAAAAAAAAAAAAAAAAACAAAAAATCTAAAAAAAAAAAAAAAAAAAAATAAAAACGTCCATTTTAAGTTTTTTCGTGACTTGTGTTTTGTGCCTGAAGTAGCACCCCTAACTTTACCATTCCGCTGCGTTGTCCCGATTTTTGGGGGTGTTACACACCTGTCGGTGACAATTACTTTGAAAGTGTTTCAAGCCTTAGTTTCAATGGAAAAACCCTTCAACTTTCTACCAACAATGCGACATACAGGATTGATATCGAAAGAAGCTTGGCGACTTTCCCAAGAACCAAGAGCTAACTCCACATTATCGCGGATGCCTCTTTCGATTTCATAGAGAGAAATAATTCTAAGTGAACCAACACTTCCCCTAAGTAAATCTTACTTCAAGTCAACGAAACCTTCGTTCATAGGACCGTTCTTGAGATTGGTAAGGCACGCAATTCTTTAATCCCCCTACCCATTAAGGTTGAAGATAGTCTTTGAGATCGCCACATTCTTACGTCAAGAAACAAATTGTGCAGGGGAGTCCTATGATCAACCGACTTATGATTTTTACCGCATAAATTTGAATTAGAACTCACTGAATCCCACTATTAGGACGAGACCGATTAGCAAATTTTTTGATCTGCCTTGACCCTTGTTTCAAAGTTGCTCTTTGAAATTCTTGCCTGATTAGAGTGAAGCTTATTGAACACCCAAATTGTGCATATTGTTCACTAAGCGATCAAATTAAACAGTTGATTAAAACGAACAAAACCAAATCGTTTACCTTTTCTTTCGTCTTTTTACGAGGGTATAAACGAAATCAACTACATGTCCGTATTGTTTACTGAAATGAAATAACTCTTTTGCAGAAAAAATTTTACGGATATTTTGTAACATAATTGGAGTTAGAAATACGATTAACGTCGTCCTCTTTGGATCTACGACTCCCCATTAGAATCTTTGGATTGAAGGGAGATCAAGATAAAAAAGGATTGAAAAGAAAAACAGATCAGGGTTTCAATGACAGCGAGATTAAACGGAAACGGAAACGGAGTCTAATTGATTTAAAGAGGAGAATAAAAAATCTAAATTACAAAAACCCAAGATGAGAAACCCGCCTAACACGCTCGATATGAGATTAATCAATCAATGATTAATCCCAATTTCAGGGTTATAACAGGATTCAAACAAAAGGGAAGAAGGAATTTAGATTGTTAATTTGTGGAGTTTGAAATTCATCTTTGTTAGAAGATGTTCATCATTTAAAATAGAAAAACAAAACATAAAATATAACATTTAAAACTCAAAAGTAGTAAAACAACAAAATTGCAGATAAAAAAAACAGTATTATTGTATTAATGAGTAAAATTGTCTTCTATTATTTTTACTTTTATAATTTTGTTTTTACAAACATCCCAAGGGGGTGTTTAGTTCATCGTAATTGGGCGTAACTTTTTTTTTTGAACGACAACTTTATTAAAAAAACTAGCAAGGAGCTAGAAAGACATTACAAAGAAATAAGATATGGGTTTTTTAACCAATACTCCCAAGAAAAAACCATATTACATCTACTAGAACACCATAAAAAGGACCAAGAAACAATGTCATCAAAAATCGTCGAACGATTAAGAGGCGAAGCGTCAAAGACCAACTGATTTCGAAGCCTCCAAATCCGCCACCAAGCAACATAAAAAACACCTTCTAAAATAGACTTGAGCGGAAAAGAAATCCGAAAGGGATAAAAACCAAAGCATCCCAATCCGAGGAAAGAGCAAATAAATAAATAAAAAAAATATAAAAAAAATTCCTTCCAATCAAATCCCACAAACGAAAAATTTACGAGACAAACCGAGCCACGTCACATCTGAAAGAAAAACATTTGGTTTGAAACATCCTCTATAGAGCATTACAAAGAGGACCAGATGGGAAATCAACCAAAACACCTCTACGGCTTAAGATTGACCTTTAGTAGGTAACCTATCACGACGAGTACGCCAAGAAAATACATTAACTTTAATAGGAATGAATTGTACCAATCTCGTTGCAACACCCGACGATCTTTTTAGGGAGAGAGAAAGAGATAGAAGTAACAAGTCATCAATAAAGTTTTGATGCTTTAACTTGACTCTTCCATCTCCTGACAAATATAAGTCAACCTATCTTTGGAAGAAGAGAGGACAACCGAGTCATAATTGATGAAAGGGTAATCCCATACTGCTGCTCAGCTCAATCCGCACGTCCCGGACGAAAAGAAGCTGAGACGACGAAGCTACCATTTTATAGCCTCACCAGTCTCCATTATCAATTCGAGGCAAACAAAGGGGAAGGAATTTGAACACAAAGAGGGCATCAGCTAACCCATATATCATTACCAAAAAAAATAAACAAAAAAAAAACGAGTACAAGGACACTGTTTCCCCCAAATCCGCTTCTTACAATGCGAAAGGAAGAATCAAAATCCTAAAATCTTTCAAAGATTTTACTTACGTAAAATAGAGCCAAATCGTAGGGTGATCTGGGCCACATGAAGATCAAACTTTGAAGCCATAATTCGCTTGAATACTTTACACCATAAAGAGCATCGCCAGATAAGAAATGAAGCAGCCACACCCACTTCAAATAAAAAGGGACAAAAGAGCACGATTCAATCGGCGAGAAATCGAGAACAAGACCAACGTTCAGTTTGGACGCTAAGACATTGTCCCAAGTACCACGAAATCTTTCTATCGAAGATTCAACACCGTTGAAGAACTTACTACGGATAGATTCATAGTCTTCAAACGCCTTTTGAAACCTTAAAGCATTTGACATATCAATAATTTTGGAGAGGCCCCTTAAAGAAGGATTTAAGAAGGGTCACTGCGCCTAATGGAAAGGTTTTAACCTTCATTAGATAACCGGACTTGGGTTTGTTCACCAAGCCACCAAGCGACTTACGAGACATACACTCCCCAACGTCACACTAAGATACGAAAAGGAGTGTTCAAAACACACACCGATCTATTTCGCCGCCTGCAAAAAACAAATTCTGAGCAACCCGACACCCTAAGACTTGGCTGTTAGCAATGTTGATCTTAAGACCGACGCCAAGATTGAAAGAATGAAGGAACTTATACAATATTATGTAAGTTATGTTCGGACCACTCTCCAATGAACATGGCTATGTCAGCATAAAAAGTTGAGAAATATTAAACGAAGCATGCAATTGAAAACTTTTTTAAAATCCCAATCGTCAAACAACAATGGGAGTGAATGAGATAATGTAGCGACTCCATAATAAAGAATGAAAGATAACGGGGCCAACGGATCACCTTGTTTTCACCCACAACAAAAAGGGAACTCGAAAGTTGGGCTACCATTACCTAATATGGAAGCCATGGAGGGAAGTAAAAGTTCACGGATCCACCTACACCAATTCGGCCCAAAATACAAACGCTTGAACGAATATCAGAGATAATCTCACGAACCGAACAATAAGGCTTTGCAAAATTAACCTTAAAAAAACATAGCTTGCATACCTTTTTCGCTTACACCAGTTTAACACCTCATTTTAAGATAAATGGACCGTCCAATATTTGGTCTATTAGCAAACAAAGGGCCGATGAGTCTCGGAAACTAAAATTGGAGTATAAAGTAGCCAAACGATTATTTTGCTAAGACTTTCATGATCACCTTATAACGCATCCAATCAAAACTGATAGGCAGCTGGGAAATCATTAAGAAACTAGCATCATTAACTTTAGGAATTAGGCGATGAAAGAGAGTTACACCCATTGGAAGTTCTGACTTAAAAAATAGTTCCGGACCGCATCGCAAAAATTCCGCCACCGACAAGATTCTATAATTTATAAAAATTCAAACGTATAACCATCTGGGGCCTAGGTGACTTATTTCGCACAGTTCCATAAAAATGCCTACGAATTTCGTCCCTCGTACTGCCCTATAGCTCATCCACTGAATCGAGACAAATGATATATGAAAAGGAGCATTAAGTTTGAGCGATCATACTCGGTTGCTGAAATCGAACTTCAAAGTGATTCTTATATGCCTCCTTCACCAATACTCGGATAGTACACAAGTGCCCTCAACAAAAAACACCAGGATTTCGACAACTGACGACCTTTTCTTATTAATAATACATTGAAAGAGAATTTAGAATTTCTCGTCTCCTTCGATAGCCCATTTGATTTTAGATTTTTGAACCATATCCTTAACCTCCAAAAGTTTAATATCTTGCAGCCGTCGGTTTTGATGTAATTGTAATATGAATTACGTCTCAATCCTGTTTGGTTGACAGGAATGCTTGAATTGTAATTCGAAGTATATTACACAGAGTGTTTGGTTTGCTTTGAAAAAGGAATTAAACTTCTCTAAATACATATGATGTTGTAATTCACATTAGACAATTATATGGATGAAAAGTTTTCAATAACGTTATAATTTGTAATAGTTTTTATGGCCCGTTGCAGCAACGTGGCTTAGACATTATGTCTTGTAAATACAAATATTTTATATATATTATTTATATATATATATATATATATATTTATATATATATATATATATTACATATCTATATATATAGAATATAATTTTATATTAATTAATATCATATATATCCTGGTTCTATAAGTTATGTTTCTAGAGTATTATCGAAATATATGAAGATAATAGATTCATTAAATCTTTTATATATTACGTAGTATATGAACTTGATGATGATTGCTAATTCTTTTCTTTTGATATACCTGTTTTTTGACTCGACATTGTGAGCCAATAAATTCCAGCGAAACTACCCTTTTAGGTAGCCCGGAGTCGGTCAAGTGAACCTTCGATGTGCTTCGGTTGTACAACATGATTTCAGGCCGACAATGAAAAATCTACCAAAAACTCTTCGGGTAGATTTGAGATGTGATTAGATAATGTTAAATCTTTGTTTGGAAGTAAGAAATTGTTTACGTTTGTTGTATTTTAAAATATAAAGTCTAGAGGTTTAAAGTTTAAGGGGTTATTTGTTTATTTTTTAAAGTTATAATAAACTTGTAATTTATAATATTTACACTTTTTAACTCCATATTATTTTTTAAATATTAAACTACTAAAGTTTTATTAATTATCTCCCATTTTTTTTAAGTTTTAGTTTTCACAAATTTGACACATATATTTTTATGTGTTTTTTTTCTCTATCAAATTTCCCCACCAATTTTTTCAATTTTGACCAAATTGATTCAATTTTTACTTTTTATTGACCAATCAGAATTCGTCTTTTGGCTTTTAGCATTATAGTAAATAAGTTGGGTTGCTACTGGCTTGTCACACCCCAAAATCAGACTGCATCGGAAAGGTAACATTGGGGTGTGACGTCATGAAACAAGAAGTACAAGTCACAGAAAACAACCTCAACAAGAGACGTTTTAAAGTACATTTAAAAATATTCACATTTGATATATTAAAAATATCAGAGTTTGCTAAACAGGTCCCAACACTTTTTAAAAATAACACACGTGTTTAGACATTAATAAGGTTTAGCTAAAATTTTCTTCGAATGTAAATAAGATAAAGATTTTACAAAACACAGTATTTTCAAAAGAAGTTTTATAAAATGTATAAACTGTAGAGTCTTCAAAGTACATATCCGTGCGGCTTCCCTCCGAGCATTATACCTGAAAGACATGAGATAAATAACATGCTTAAAGTCAACTGTATTGTGAGTGAAATTCATTGGTTTTAATCATATTAACAATGATTAAGTATTGGTAGTGAATCTTCGGTTTAAGTGGACCACAAGATTTAAGGTATAGTAAGAATTCGAAATAATAATTACAGTAGTCCAATCAGGTTTATTATTGTCTATTTAGCTCAAGACCCGAAAACCTTATCTGTTTTTTGCCCCCCCCTTGTTTTAATATCAGATTGTATGCAAAAACATTCCAAAGTATCTATCTTGTTCTAAGTGCACATGGTCAAACTTTGTGGACAGAAATTCCAGGGAGGATTGTTAGTAAGTCCAATAATCTACCCACAACATTCACGCTTACCCTCCATGGTTAATTAACTGCGTTTGGATATAAAAGAGAATGAATTGGCATTGGGTTCTTAGGCAATAATAATAGAGCAAATTGGATAGCTTACCATTTGAAAAGACTTGTGTTCAAAATGTACGAGCATGTATTCTCACCCCGAAAACCGTTTATGAAAACCATTGAAAGAGAAAAGGTAGGGCTATGAACTCACCGTAGGTAGAAGTAGTTGGACAAGAATTCAAATAAGGAGAATAAGCACCAACCAATCAACCACGACCTAAATATAAGTGGCGCGTTATTAGAAGCTTTAAATATTCCATGTAAATGCATAATTGCATATAAAAAAATAATAATAGGTACATATATATTGCATATACATAACCATGTGCTTAGAATCCCTACACTCGCCTTAAAACTCTTATAATAACATCCCAAGTGTTTTTCTTTAAGCTTACGAACTATTTACCCTTCCGTTTAATTTCTATTTAGAAAAAGTTTCCACTTTTAGAAAGTTACTAATTTTCGACCTTACTATTTTTAGATGTGACAAATAGTTCTAACCCGACCTATGGAGTATAATATTCCTCGCCTAAACATTTTTAAGTTTATAAGACTCTTACCACATCATATAATCTCTTTATAAGAATTTTTACTAAATTTGACTTTTATTAAGTCAAAGCCTTTTCTAGGTTGACCTTCGGTCTTTAACCCAAAATTACCCATTTTCAGACTTCGCAAACCTCGCGAGAAAGTAAAACGGCATTTTGAACAACTTTTTAGTTTTACCCGAGACCCAAAACTCGACAGAAAAGGACGAAAACGCCCCTATATCAGATCTGATGCAATTAGAAAAATAAGAAAAACGCAGATTTTCTCTAAGCTTTTCGGCCCGTATTTACACATTTTTAAACTTAGCAAACCTCACGAAAAGGTAAAACGTCATTCTAAACAACTTTTTAGTTTTAACGGAAGGCCGGTTCGGACCGGAAAGGGCCCAAAACGGCTCACGAAAACTGTATCAGCAAGTATTAAAATTTATGGGTTATGTGGTTTAAAAACCACCGGAGGGACCACTTCATTTGTAAACCATCGACGTCATTTTTAAGGACCACTCATATACTTTTTCACTTTTGTCAATGTTATCTCTTTTCCAGTAACTCACCACTTGAAGGACCATAGTTTTTTGAAATGGGACCCACAAAGAGCAAATGACCACATTTTTTTTTCACTATTTTGTCATTACATTTGTAAGGACCACTTCATTGAAGTCACTACATTGACATCACTTTTTTTTTCCCACTAGTTTGTCATGTTGTAACAAATTTTTTATAACACCAGCCCAAGACTTCAGAGTTTGTTTCAGAAACGTTTTTACGAGAATTGTTCACTTTTTTGTGAAAACGATTTTTATAGGAACTGTTGTCAATTACTTTAGTCGTATGTTCTTTTTAAGCTTTGATAATAAATTCGAACATAAACAATGAATGACTTGTATCTACCCAATTATGTAATTCTTGTATATATATTCGTATAATTTACAGCTCAAGTCGATGCCAGTAAAAAAACATATTACAAACATTGTAAAACTTAGCAAATTTATCAAGTTTATAGAAGTTCCGGAGTTAACATTGGGTAGAGGGCGTTTTCCCAAAAGATTGCGGTATTTATCGAGTTTAACTAGTCTGAAAAATCATGAACACGCAACGGCTTTGCACTTAAAAGGTAACATTTATATACTTTACGATATTTTTTTTTACTTAAGTATTTTGTTAATATGAATTATAGTTAGAAACCATGGTTGTTTAGTGAAAGCTTATAGATATAATATTCTTACACGAAAAAATTCTTAAATCTATTTTACGATTTATAAAATGCAGAATTCGTTTTTATAAATTTGTAAACTTCCGGAGGCCATAAAAACTTCATTTTTAGGAGTTACGGGACGTGAGGCCTATCGATTCGAAGCTATTAACGTCCCCTAACATAATTTAAGTTCTAATTTCAGTCTTACTAAGTTTGACCCGGCCGAATAAGGCACTCTAATTTTTGGCACTAATTTAGGCAGCTTTAAACCCCTTCAAACTTCAATTTTCACACTTTTGAAATATCACAACATCATTATAAGCCTAATCTCCATCCAATACTATAACCACAATTTATCAAAACATCAAGAACACCACTAATGCTCATATCTAGGGATTCTTAGCACATAATTGAACACATGCACATACTATTAAATATGATCAAGGAAAATTACATTATACTTACAATGTGATAGGATTAACAAGAAAATCAACAATGGAACCTTATGGGTTCTATGTTTATGCCGAACCAAACACCCCTTTTTTAGCCAAACCCTTGAAATTTTTTTTACAACCAAATATCTTCAATGTTACTTGTAATCAAGCCCTTTAAGCCTTAATTGTATCAAAAACTAAAAAAATCTTCAAAATCTCATAATCTTGTAAATGTCTTGCATGATGATTGAACTTTGAAATAATGGTGGGGATTAATGTGGTGTTGATGTAGGATTATTAGGAAGTGTTTGATTGAATTTTTGGTGATGATTTTTGTGTTGTTGTTGTTGGTTCGTGGTTACAGAGAAGCAAGGAGAGGGAGAGCAGATTTTTCCTTTTATCAATTTGTAACTGTGTTTTGTAAAAAGGAATTTGAGTTATAAATATAGGGAAATCTATTAAATGTCCACTAAATTTCTATTTTTA
Organism: Tanacetum coccineum; assembly: GCA_026074375.1. Taxonomy (NCBI): domain Eukaryota; kingdom Viridiplantae; phylum Streptophyta; class Magnoliopsida; order Asterales; family Asteraceae; genus Tanacetum; species Tanacetum coccineum. The sequence goes on along the minus strand of BQNB010048995.1, from coordinate 11,364 downwards.
TAAAAAAAATATAAATGGGATGTTTGGTTTTTGGTTTTGTTGGAGCTTAGAACAATTAAGGGGGTGTTTGGTATTTATAAGGAAGAGTTTATTATTAGTTACCATAGATAAAAATATATTATTATTATTATTATTATTATTATTTTAAGAAAAAATTTGTTAAGTATTATCACTTGTATAGAATAATAAAAATGGCGACTGTAAAATAAAATGAGGTTTAAGTTCGAAACGGGTTTTTAGAAAGGTTTAACCAGGACGCGAAAGAAACTAAATTTTACCAAAAATAAAATTCATAAAAGACGCGGGGCAAAATATACAAATATTTGAACTATAACGGATACGAAGACGAGAAGTAAGCTAAACGGCATCTTAGAATTAAATAAGGCGTAAAATTTACTGAATCGGGTAACGGTAAAAATAAGAATTTTTTTACTTAAAGGTAAGAATATAAATAACATATGAATTAATAAATTACCCGAATTTTACGAAGTCTCACAGTCGATCCCCCTAAAGGAACTCTGGTCCCCAGAGTTCAACTGGCGACGGCAGCAGACGATGAGGTGGCGAAAAGGTGTGGGTACTTGGCTTTGAATTGATATTCTCGCCCTCAAGTAAATTCGGCTCCTTGTCGAGAGTTCCAATGAACTTTGGCTATAGAGATACGTCTCTGCTTTAGTTGTTTGACCTCATGGTCTATGATCTTACATGATTCTTGTTAAAGTATAGCTTGTTGTCGAGTCTAATTTCGTTTAGCGAAATGACAAGGCTTTCATCAGACAACCATTTCTTTCAATGCGGGACTAAAGCTACGAACTTTAGATTATGCGTCAAAACATGTTTGAAAGGTTCAATAAGACAATCAAACAATATAGCAAAAAAAATATGGAATAAATAATGGTTAAGGCATGAAATGCCTACAATGTGCTTGTAGGTACGGATGAGTGGTTAGAAAAGCCCTTAATGAAAAGATGAAATATATGTATTGATGATAAAAAAAGTGAAAACAAGGAATTAATATGCCATACTGATGATTAGAGAAGTAGACATCAAGTGACAATATGCATCAAGATCGAAAATGAATTTGAGATGATAATCAATGCAAATGGAGGAATCAAATAAATTACTAATCTTCAAAGAAAGTGAATGCCAATTCAAAAAGGTGATAATGAGTTTGATATTTTAGGATTTAGAGAATCCTAAAACAGAGATTGAACATTTTGTGAACAATGTAGCGAAAAATCATTAAATCAATGCAACGAAGGAATGAGTGGATCATAAAGAAAAAGAATAGTTATAGCATCGCGAAGGGAATGGATGAGAGTATATGAAGAAACAATATAAGATGCCGCGAGCATATAGAATACGAATGTTTCAATGACTTAAGAGAGTATGTGAGAAGAACATACATACAAATGTAATAATGATCAAAAGGGTAAATATAGAGGATGATTCGCATAAACGGATTACGAATCAAGGGAGTACGAAGGATTATTTGTATGAATAATCAAATAAACAAATAATCATTTGATCATAATAATGGTAGGATATAAGCGTGTGTCAAGAAAATTCAAAATATGGTAATGGTAAAAAAGAAATGAACATAAAGAATTACGAAAGACTATAGAGAGTCATTCGTGAAGTTAACCGATGCAAACGATTGAAGTAATATAATAGTTGAAGAGGCATATTTCAAGGAAACAATATGTCAAGATTGCTAAACGAGATAAGTGAATGAATTATACAAACAATTACTTATTAAAGATATTTAATACCAAATGGCCAAAACAAGCACATATTAAGGAAGTGGTTTATCAAGGATGTTAAAATAGGCTATGAGAAAATAACTGTATGTACAGTTGATGATTAAAGGGAGTTAATACTAATGGTTAAAACTCGCACATAATAAGGATATGGTATATCAAGGATATAAAAATGGAATATGAGAAGTTAATTGTACAAACAATTAATTATTGGAGAGAATGGATACATCCGTACCACAAAGCAATCAATACATTGAGAGTTTTCAAAGAAAATATTTTAAATAAAAAAGTCATCATTAACTATAATGATCGAGATTCTCTCTTTAGAGTGGGGGTTGTTGGTTGTGTCGTTCTTATTGATATTCTAGTCGGAAGACGTGACTTTCATTAGTGTGGTATGTCTCAAGGGCCGTTATGCGTGATTCGTTCTCAACAACTCGGATCTCGTTACATTCTAAACGAGGGAGCATGTCAGCCATACGTTGGGCTATGTGTCGCTTGATAGCTGCCCAACTTAGTAGTTTTCTTCTTAGCGGTATGATTATCCAAAAATCACAAGAAGTAAGAAGAACGTCATGTTAATGAGTCGTGTTCCAAAAGTAGGTGTTCCTAGATGGCCATAAAAACTTCATATTCCAGTTAACCGGCATGATTCAGATGACGTATGCGTTTCAAAAGTACAAGGCGGGTGTTCAAACTCATAGTCAAATAGTCAATGGGATTGACAAACTATGTCGAGTTTTAATTTATCAAAAAGAGAATTAGGTAATTTCATGAAAAATAAATTTTGGAGACCATTAAATTACTAACAATGTCTTGAAAGGTTTTAGAGATTGATGTATCACTCACAACGTCTTGAAAATAAATGAGACAATTGTGTCATTCACAATGTCTTAAGAGAAAAGTTTTAGTATTCATATAAACGATATTTATATAAAAATATAGTGTCACACGAGAAAGTAGATATAAGTGATCGAGAATAGTCAACATTTAAATATATTACCTTTATATAAATAAGTGGCGATACTCTTAAAGATAGGCGTAAGAGATCGAAAAGAAATTCAAGTAACATATAATTATTATCTATATAATACTAGTAGTATTGCTCGAGGGAGTAAATATAAGCGGCCAGGAAATACGCGCGCACGGATATCGGATAAAGCAAGAGGAGAGACTCTAACTTTTTGAAAAGTAGTTATAGTCTAGGTTTCAAAAACGACCTAGTTCTCTATAACCTGACTCTGATACCAATCTGTCACACCCCCAAAATCGGGCGGCATCGGAAAGGTAACATTGGGGTGCGACATCATGGAACAAGAAGTACAAGTCACAGAAAACCACCTCAAAATGAGACGTTTTAAAATAAATTTCAAAATGTTTCACATTCGATACGTTAAAACATCAGAGTTGACAAACAGGTCACAACGGTTTTAATAAAACACAATGTTTTCAAACATGACATGAAGTTTGGATAAATTTTCCATCGATTGTAAATAAGAGAAAGTTTTTACAAAACATAGTATTTTCAAAAGAAGTTTATCGCATGTATAAAAATGAAGAGTCTCTGAATTACAATCTGGGGGCCTCCCTCCGCGAAAAATACCTGAAAACCTAAGATAAACATTCTAAAAATGTCAACAAAATTGTTGAGTGAATTCATTGGTTTTACTGCACTAGTAATTAACGGCTCATGATAAAAAGGGGACTTAAGAGGCAATGTAGGTACTTAGGCAAGAATATTTAGGCAATAGCATCCAATATAAAAGTACTTGTGTTCAATATGTAAAACAAGCATGTAATCTCACCCCGTAGAGTTTGTTAAACAAGTAAATAGAAAAGGGGGTATGAACTCACCGTAATTAGAGAGAATTGATATCAACGACGAGCAAAAGAAGATACGAACTCCTAACCGCGACCTAAAATAATGGTGCGCAATTAGAAAAAGAATTATATAATAAAATGACATATAAGTCACATATATATAATTAAAGCATAGTAGAATCCATATGTGTGTATACCTTAAGTTATTTAACACAACAAGTTTCTAAGAACTTATACCATTCGTATTTAAGTTACGACATTTTTCTGAAAAATTTTTATTTTTGGAAAGTTTCTATTTTTAGAAAGTTTTTATTTCTGGAAAGTCTGGAAATTCAGGACGTTAATACCGTCGCGTAGTAATATTTATATTCCGATAATACTAACGCACCCAAAGTTTTAATCGTACATTTAAATTTCAATAAAAAGTATATATACATATCGGCCGAAAATCAAGCTTACTATTTTTAGATATGACCAACGCACTCTAAATCTTTATTAACCATAACATAATATTTGTTAAAGTTTCGAGAGCTCAAACGAACTCAAAAACACTTAAAAACCCAATCTTATCCAAAAATCAGCAAGTATGGCTACTTTTCCAAAAAGACGAACCACCAACTTTAACCCCAAAATGTTTCTATCGTCTAGCATTTTCAGACCAAAATCTCATGAGTTTTTATGTAAAACTTCCCAATGAACAACTTTTATGTTTTATCGAAAGGTCGAATCGGACCAGAAAGGGCCCGAATCCTCCGATTGAAAACTGTACCAACACACTAGTTGAAAAATAAGTGCTGACGTTTTTTTTACCAAAAACGCAGAACTGAACTTTGATAAAAATCACCCTTTTTGTGCGCTTTTGAGCCGAAATCCTTTAACTTAAGTAGAAAACATCATTTCAGACAACTTTCATGTTTCAGCCGAAAGCCGAAACGAGTCAGAAAGTGTCCGAAACGACATATTTCAATTCTGCACAGAATTTAATTTTGCCTAAATGTGCATATTTTTAATATAACTATTTTCTAAACTTCGGATGGCTCTAAAAACTTCGTTTTTAAGAGTTACGGGTCGAGTTTTTTTAAAACGATCGTCTCGACGAATACCAACATATTTTAAAGCCTAAAATTTATTAAAATATTTTCACGACACCCTAACGAGGCGTCTAATTTTCTGCACGAATTTAACTTTTTCAAAACCTAATAAACTATATCAAACATTACCAATTCATCATCAATACTTCACAATATTACACCAAATCCTACTCCCCATCATCTAAACTAGTTTACCAACATGTTTACTTCCAAAAAGTCAACACAACACACATGTTTATGGATTCAATAACATAAAATAAGGTACATCAAGAAATATATAAAAGAGGAGCTTACAAGTATGTAGAACAACATAGAATGACAAGAATCAAAGAGAGAAGACGATTTCTTGCAAAAATCCCAAATCATTAATGAAACCCTAACTTCTTGATTCTTGATTAAACCTTGAAATTGGATTAATTGAATCTTGGAAACACCTTAAATATCCTTGTAGATGAACTAAAAACTCTTGGATTTGATCAAGAATTAAAGATGATGAAACCCTTGTGGGTTGTGGGTGAACCGTAGCTATGGAGAAGAAGAAGGAGAGAAATAAAAGTGTGTGTTCTTTTTTTTGTCTGTGAGTAAGCCGACCATTTATGGGCTTTATATATATATATATTTAAATTTATTAATAGTTGTGGGTATAATTTAAATAAGGAGTGTTTGGTTTTTGGTTTAGCAGGAGTAAAAGAAATGAAAAGGGTGTTTGGTTTGTGGTTTATTCGGTTAGGGGAATAATGGGTGTTTGGCAAAAAAAGATTTATTATTATGTCTTGCATTTGGTAAGCAAAAAGGTAAAGTGTGAATAAAATGCGAGGTTTAAGCTCAAATTTGCTGGTTTCTAGCAAGGTTCGACCAAAACATAGAAGAAAAATAAATTTTACTAAAATAAAATTTATAAAAGCCTCAGTGAAAATTGGAATTATTGAATTATAATAAACACGCAGACTACGAGCTGAAAGACAACTCAAAATAATCGAAGAAGCAAAATTACAGAATCGAGTAACGGTAAAAATAATTTTTTTTACTTAAAGGTAAAATAGGAATAAAATAAGATTATATTATTTACCTGAATTTTATGAATTCTCACAGCCAACATAACGTCTACAATGGTGACTAACTCCACACCTCCCCCTGTAACTGATTCGCGTTATGAAAAAGTTAATAACCTCGGCTCCATAAAAAACCTTATTCCCATCACTCCTCCACACGCATCACCAACTCGTCCCTTACTGTCTTGCTTGCACCCTCATCCTCTCTCCCCACAGGTTTGAACGTTAGGTCTCATAACTCTCAACCTATTTGTCGTAACGTTTCTCGAGGCTACTGTTCCTATGGAAATAGGTGTTGTTTCTTGCATGATAATAGTTCACGTACACATTTTGGTATTCATAATAATGCAAGTTGGTCTTCTAATGGGTCTAATACCACACAACAACAATTTAGGTGCATATCATCCACTATTCAAACATATGGGCCAGGTCTAGTTACTTCAAGCATATACCTAACTATTTCAGGCCCACAAACAATTATTGGCCCAGTCTACACAGTCCTGTAATGGTAGCTCAGCCCACCAGCAATCCAACTCCAATCAGCAGCCTATTAGAGGCATTATTGGGCCCACTGGTTCAGGTACTTCTGTTGGACAGCAGGTTCATGCTCATGTAGCCCAGTTTGGTAATTCAGGATATGACAGTGGACACACAGGGGACTGGAATTCGACTCAAGAAACGAATCTCCCTTAGGCATTCAGCACTTTGACCTTACAAGACTTTGGGGATGTCGGTTGGAATATAGATACAGGTGCGTCTCCTCATCTCAATTCAAATGCAAATAATTTAAGTTTCATTTTTAATGAGCGTATTTTTCCATCTGTCTTTGTTGGTGACGGGGGCTCTATTTCCGTCACTAACACAAGCCATAATACATTACCCAATCCATATCGTCCCTTTCACCTTAACCACGTACTCGTCACACCTACTATTGTCAGAAATCTAGTTTTTGTTCGTAAATTTACACGTAATAATAAATGTTCTATTGAATTTGATGAGTTTGGTTTTTCTATGAAGGATTATTTGACTCGCCAAGTTTTACTCCGATGTGATAGTACCGACGATCTATACCCTGTTACCAAGCCTACCACTTATCCCCAAGCATTCATTACTAGTCACCATACGTAGCACCAACATCTAGGTCACCCTGGAAGCGAAGTGTTGCGGTTTCTCATTTCTAATAATTTTATTTTGTGTAATAAAATGAAGTCTCCCGAGCTTTGCCATGCGTGTCAGCTTGGCAAGCACGTGAGACTTCCATTTGTCAGTTCAGATTCTATTGTTAGTTCTCCTTTTGATATTGTTCACTCGGACTTGCGGACTTCTCCACTTTCGAGCCTTAGTGGGATAAACTATTGTGTTTTGTTTTTAGATCATTTCTCTTATTATTTATGGGTTTATCCCTTGCGTAACAAGTGAAATACTTATGCTAAATTTGCTCAATTTCGCACCTTTGTTAAAACACAGTTTAAAACTAAAATCAAAACGTTTCAATGTGACCATGGTGGTGAGTTTGATAACCGCAACCTCCATCGGATTTTTCAAAAAATTGCATCCACATGCGATTCTTTTGCCCACAGACATCCTAGCAAAATGGAAAATCCAAGCAGATGATCCACATCATAAACAACCTAAACCCTTGTATTTCAAGCTCACCTACCCCCTCACTTCTGGATCGAGGTTCTTTATATGGCTACCTACTTGCTTAATATACTACCATCTACCGCCATAAACAACGAAACCCCTCATACTTGTAACATTTCTCAATTTCAGGTCATTTTACGACTCCAATTATTCTTCACTATTTATTTTAGTCCAATACGCGTTTACTTTTAATTTAACTTTTAAGCTAAATCGCGTAGACTAGAAATAATCATTTAACGTAAATGATCACCAAATAAATTAAGGTTTACGTCAAGCAAGTGTTAT
>BQNB010048994.1:20523-42263 GCA_026074375.1 Tanacetum coccineum | reverse complement strand
TAACTCCAATCGAACGCACAAAGAAGCGGAGAATCAGGTCAGCGTGAAGCTTATTAAAAACCTGAGTTCTTTAGGAAATTCCTCCTTAATCTTCTCTTGTAGTTTGTTCTAGTAGATGAGCCGTACTTCCCATGAGTCCATAGCGTCCAGTTTTTAATCTTGAAATCAATTTTCATAGTTTATAGTCTTACTAATTTTCTCAAAAATCAAATTTTACACGAAACAAATAATAGGTCACAATGAACACGTATTTAAACGTGTAATTAATATACTTGTATTAACATCATCTTTCTTTAGGTTTTAGTCCGGATTGCATACATATTAGGCGCGTATACTAGTAATCAAGTAAAAATATGCACATAAAGACTAAAGTTAATGATGATATTAAATTAACAAGTAAACATGTAAAATCCGAGTTCTCAAGCGAGTCTTCCCCAATTGAAGAACCATAAGACCCTCACTAGGTTTTCATCAATGTGCCTAGATCGCCCCATTCATCACGAGAGTGATTGAGTAGGTCTTATGGCCGGATAGGTAAACACAATAAGACTAAATATGTAAAAGATCTAGTTTCCAAAATATAAAATATTTTAGTTACCATAAATAAAATCAAGATCTTTTATATATATAGTGTGATCTTTATAAAAGGAAACATATATACTAAATTAACAATTTAATTTTATTCCTTTTATGTTTAGCAATCATAAGTTTTCAAGATCTAGATCTACAAATTTTATTTAATTATGGCAAGGATTTGCATGATCTTTGCCATATTTGCAAGAAAACATTAAATAAAATATCAAGCGCAGCAGATCAAGTTATATGAATTAAATCTAGGCGTGAACAATCAAGACATGATATAATTCAAAAAGTGTAACCCTAATGCCAAAACGAGTTGGCTCGTGATGCCACTGTTGGGATTTAACATTCTAGGTAACCAGTTTAGCTACGAGTACGCAGCGGATTGGATCTAGTTAAGGCACATAGAATTAACACTTAATAAAGTAAATAATTATAACAAAGTAAATATTTACTTACCTCTTGATCTTGAACTTGAAACGAGTAGCGGTTAAATTACCGCCTCTACGGTTGCTCACACAAACACGTCAATCGAGTATGAGTTGATTGCTAGTCACCTCCACGAACCAAACACCAAGTGTAGATTACCAAATCCAAACGCACCACTTGAGCTTGAATGGAAAATCAATAAACCAGAATAAACCTTAAATCGGTTAGGGTTTACCGAAAACCAAACACCCCTAATTCGGTTGGATTAAAACCGAAAACCAAATAAACCCTAATTGGGTTTATGTCTTTGTTAAGCTAGGAGAGCCACCAACGAACACTACGTGTGAATCTTGAATCACCAAGAAGAGAAAAAAGAAAACCAAAAAACCCTTGTGGGTTTTGTTGAATTCGGTGGAAAGGAAAAACCAAAAATCCCTTAATAGAGATTAAGGGGTTCGGTTAGGGTTTTGAGGGAAAAGAGAGCACCGAAACAATTTAGGGATTTAGGGATTTGTAAATCTTGTGAATGAATGAAGAATGAGGCATAAGGTGGGGGTTTATATAGGCTCCTAACCCTATCCCAATTCTTGTAGGATAAGGAAACAAAGTTTCCTTTCCCCCCCTTTCTCTTAGCCCATAAACAAACCAAACACCCCTTTTGTGTCCTTATGGGAGTCGGCTACAATAGGGGACCCACAGGTTTGGGTTTTGTTCATTTTTAGTCCCTCGGGTTTATGAATTAAATATTCGTTATGCTTATTAAACAATTAACGGTAATAACGATTATTTAAATACTTATTGTGAAGTAAAACATTCTCTAAGTGTTTAACGCGTGTGCCCCCAATAGGCTCACGTATTTCTAACGTACAACTTGCGGAACCGACCACCATATTCCAACAGTAGGGGTGTGTCATGGTTACTAGTAGTACATTATGATGATTATAATGTGCCGTCGTGAAATTTGCAAATTGAGTCGGTCTTGGCTAGACCCGTCTAAAGACCGGAACTCATGATTGCATTATAAGCATGCTAAAGGAGGTTATCACAAGAGTAGTTTTGACACTTCTATACTACTTGGTGCAATTGATTAAGAAAATATTTGATTCTATAAGATTTGTTGTTTTTTGCAACAATGCTTAGCCATCTCCAACCATGATCTCTAAATTTGAAAGACATATTATCTTTTAATAACATTCATACTCCAAAAAATTATTTATGTCCAACCATTTACTCCAAATATGGAGCATCAAAACTTGAAAGATATTTGATATATTATATATAAAAACTTATTGAATAGCATTATAAAATGTTTAAAAGATGAATAGTAATCCTCCAAATATGATAGATATTGATTAATGGTCCAATAAAATCTCCAAATATGAAGGATGGTCGGAGATGTGTTTTGTGTCTCCATTCTTCGAATATGGAGAAAATAGGTGTGTGGAAGATACGGTTGGAGATTACTTTAGGCATAAAGCTGAATTAGGTTTTGTATGAAGAGACTATCTACATTGCTGTATAGAGTACTTCGTGGGGAAATATACGATATGAACATGATGATTTAGTTTCAGGGAAATGGTTGGCGAGAATGATTGTAAATTAGGGTTTCATGGATGGTGGTTTGTTTTATGGTGGACAAATCTTGAGTAAACTTACTTTGTAGGGTTTATGTGATAGAACAACCATTAATTAGTGACCTTCAAATCAACTTGATTTAACAAACACCCTTAGATTCATGTGTTCATAGTCCAATTAAATGAGTTTATAATTTAATAGAGTTTGTCGGGTGTTAACGTAGTGAAGATTGGTTACTTTCCAAATGACTCCTTTTTTTTTATAAATCTCGTTAGAGTGTAGTATATCATAGCTTTTAATCGGACAATGTTGCATTAAAAAGGAATTTGCGTTGCGCACCGGTGTAGAGGTCACTTTAGCTTCTTGTAGCAAAGTGGTACATTGTCAAGAGAACAACAATGGCTTGTAGCATGAAGTTTCCCCAAAGGGAACTTAACTTTTTTGGGATGTTAGAAAAACTCGGGGGGTGTGCAAGTATGTTTGCTATGTGAGGTAAGGTAGGGATCCAATGAGAAGAAAACTTAAAATGAGAAGGATGTGAAATAGCTATAACCACACGTTCGACATGCATCGACTTGAATTAGTTGCATCTTTATTAGTTAGATGCATCCCAATAAGTTTCGAAAGTGAGTTTGATGTAAGAATGATGCAAAAATAGTATTAGCAACACGTTTGACGCGCAGGGGACGAAAGATACATATGATTCGTTCTAATAAAATTGATATATATATATATATATATATATATATATATATATATATCTTATGTGCACAAAATTTTAGGTTATACAGTAAAATATTTTAGGTTGCATTTAAAATACCAGTGATGCATCTAATTTATGTTGATGCATCTCAAATACGTGGTTATAGATAGTTATTTATCATTTCTCATTTGATGCTAAGTCATGTGAGGTTATGGCGATAAAAAAATAACATAAAAACAAAGTGATTCACTGGTGTGTTGAAAAGTTCTATAGGGGCCCCTATATACTAGGGGTACAAGTTTGAGAAAACCCATAATGTAAGTAGTGGGTTATTCTTCTTGTTTTCCTCCCCTAATTTTCATTCAAACACAGTGTTATTGTCACCAACACCAACTTAAGCTTCACATTGTGTTTCAACATGAACTCTAGTTTAAATTTTGGACATTAGCCTATAATGTCATTTATCTACATACTAATTGTCATGTCGAGTTGGGAAAAAAACTTCACTGCCGAGCTCTACATTTAGGCTCCCGTCCAGGTCTATTAACTCCCCTTCCCATCACCCCCCCCCCCCCCCCCCCCCCCCCCCCCTCCCCCCCCCCCCCCCCCCCCCCGCCCCCCTTATTTTTCCATGTTATGTCTTTGTATCATGGAAAGCCGAAACATAAAGAATAACTGGGAGTTCAGCTTGGGGATTCTAAAATTTGTGACATCTTTAGGGAAAAAAAAGAAATTTAGTTAATAACTTTTTTTACAAAACAACCCTGAATATATTATTTGCGACTTTTTTATATAACAAACTTTATTTATCAATTATGTAACAAATTTTTAAATAAAGAATATACCGATGAAAAGGTCTCTGGATAAAGAACAAAAGAAGCCCTATATTGATATGCTTTAGGCGTGCATACGATTTTATAAAAAATGTTAGTAAAGTTTAATATATATTTTTGAAAAGGGAGGTGATATGCACACCACACAAAGTGATGTGCACACCACAAAATCACATGTGTGATGCATATGGTACAACACCATATATGCATTTTTGTGGTGTGCACATCACTTTGTGTGGTGTGCATATCAACTCCCTTTTGAAAAAAACTTTTAAAATACACCTTTAACCTATCTAATAATTTAAAAAAATAGCCAATAAGTTATTTCGTTCACCAAAACCGTAAAAAATAGTCGGTCCACACATCTTCCTAACTTTGATAAGTAAGAATACTCGCAGCAAACTTTACAGACAGTAGTTAACTTGCAGGCATATAAACATAAAATTATCAACAAAAAACATAGCTAGATCTAAACATAGTACAAACTTTGGCAACAAACTAGCCTCGCCACAACGAGTATGTTCCTACTCGTTATAACTAATTCCTTAGCATCTTGCCGACTAGTTCTATAAACTTCTTTACCAAAAAAGATTTTGTATTGAATCATGATAGCTGATAGGTATAATAACTTATTGTGAGGTTTATATAGTTAAAAACTAGTTCAAATTAAGAAAGCCAAGATAGCCATTAATCAGACCTTTTACTATATCTATTGGTGATAAAGATCGTAATTATTAATCAAGGACAACATCCGTGTAGTTGTTCAATAAGATATTAAAGTGATCGACGCATTATATAGTAGAACTAATTTACTAATTGCAAAAAAAATCCTTTTATGACAATAAATTATTTGTTCAATGATATTTCATGATGAATGCTCAATCTCATGATATCATTTCATACAAGTTCATTGTGATCTTTTTTATAATTTGTCCTCATCATTGTGAAGGTGCAACGAATGTTTATGTGAGGAACTTTGGATTGCATATTGAGTCGCTAGCCAAAGTTATGAAGAAAACCTAGATTTAAAGGTAGCAACAAAATTACAAAAATGAACAAAAAACATAATTAACACAAAACAAAAACACAAGATACAAATAATTATAAGAAATACGAAACAAAACAAAATCTAACCACCTTGTATATTTGTGACCTTAGGACCGACATGCTCATACTTTACTTGAAAGCTTGAATAAGACATCTTTCTTGAAATTCTTAAACTTTAACACTTCGTCACTTCATGGAAGACGTGCGGTATTAGAGTAGCAGAAATTTCTGTAACTTTAATACTTTGTCACTTCAAGAAAGACGTACGGTATTAGAGTAGCATTAATTTCTGTAACTTTAATACTTCGTCACGTCAAGAAAGACGTATGGTATCAGAGTAGCGGAAGTCTTGAAACATGTACTTGAGCTTTCATCATGTCTTTATATTTGTCGGTTGAGTATGAGCATGTGGCTATGAATCTTTGAGTGTGCTAGAACCAGGTACCTCCATGTCCATCTTTACACGGATCTGCAAGAAAACAGTTAACAATAAATTTGGGGGACGAATATGGCTTTTTCATTCGCCCGTGTTTGGTTGGAGTAACCTTTGAATCCGTGAGGATCGACCTGTGATCAGGTAGATTCAATTTAAGAAGAATCTCCTTGACAGGATTTCCAGCTTGCAGTATTGAATCTTTCTAACACATATGTATTAGATTCATCGTACTCAGCTTGTTCTCATTACCGGAACGTCTCAAAGCAGACAACACGATAAGAGTGAACTAGTGAGTTACTGTCTCACCGATTGAATAAAAATTGATTTGAGAAAATCAATCGACGTGTCACTTGCTAAAGTGATTTTGTAACACATCGAGAGTTTTAAGCATTTCAAAATTCATCAACCGTCAATTCATAGTCTGGACCGAATCGATATCCAGTGTCACAAGTTTGATCCATATAGGATCTCACAAGTCACCTACCGCAGAGCTTGTTTGATGTTGGCTCTAGAAGGATTTCCATCGTCATTGTGAATACTTAAGTATCACTCTGATGTTCTGGCAATATCACAAGGATAATGCGTAGGACTCTTAAGATATTACTTGTTTTCACAGTGTGTGAGAAACAAATATATTGGAATAGTATCCTAGAGAGATTTATAGATGATCTCTTTATTGGCTCTAGACTCAATAGTGCACATTTGGTTTTAGTAATCGGAGGCTGGAGCTGATTGCCTCCTTTTCAATATCAACAATCTCGGAGTGAGAAAGTCAATAGAAATGAGTGTAATCTCCGTGAGTTTTGAAACAAGAGTCTTTCTGACCTTGAGTGGCTGGGGAAGGTTGTGCATTGCATCACTAGGTCCATGATGACTATCTTCAATACTAGACAACAGCTTAGTGTTTCTGATAGCATATGTATTGACCCGGTTTTTGCTTAAGTGTAAGGAGGGCTTCTTTCTTTTTACCCTTTATCTTAACTTTTCTTTTTCATTCTTCAACCCCTTCAATGCTTACCGAGACTTCATAACTAACACCTTGTTGGGTTTGTTCCAGTGCTAGCTCTGTCTCAGTCGGCATTATTCCCTTTTCTCACTTTACTCCTTTTATATCATACCTAAGGACTTCTATTCTAACTAATGGAATGTCCCTGGGTAGATCCCTCCAGTCTGATGGATGTTTGGGAACGATACCTATACATAAACACTTATAACTCCATTAATATAAATTACGTGGTCGGTCTTTTGGTATTGTTCACATCCTAAAAAACCATTTGAAAACATCGATCAATGGTTTTACGTTGATTAAATCAAAACATTTCAGTATCCTCGATGTTATACTTTCAGATGCTTCCCTCCTACATATGTGCATCGATAACCAAAAATATTTAGCACATACGAGGAAGGAGTTCACACATGAGTCCACTTAATCACAATTTTACAAGTCATATATATTTTAATCATTCTCTCCCCTTATCAAAAATGTCAAATCTCTTGATATTTTGGATATCAATTGATTCAAATATGTATGAAAATTATTTAAGGAGAAAAACATTCTAGTTATATATAATAAGCCTTATTAGGAACATTTTAATGCTCCCCCTTAATTTCTAAGGGAATTATATGGTGTTTGAGTACGTTAATTTGAAATTTTTTGAATTTACTAAGAAATTCTTAAAAATTCGTACTCAAACACTATATACACCTAATTTTAGTCTACACTACATATTCATATATTCACAAGATTTATTAATTACGAGAGAATGACCTGAAATGGAGTAGGACAAAATATGACAAAGTCATATTGTCCGTTCAAGCAGCCTAAAGTCTTCCTCGTAATCTCTCCTACCAACAAACTTCTCTAAGTTCCTCATTAACCTTATTTTAAAGAGCTGTTGATCGATTACCTTGATATTGATTAAAACGCTTAAAACCGATTATATCATATCACAATACTAGGGAGCTTCATATTAAGGAGTTTCATCTTGGTATTACGTTCTGACTGAGTTGTTGGGTTTACGATTTAAAGTGCCCTAGCTCCTCAAACGTTTACTGAATGACTTCTGAATTATGATGGCCCGAACGGTGATACAATAATTCCAAACTCTTCAATCAAACTCATAACTCTTAAAACTAAAGTTCTAGAGTACAATCTTCCTAAGACTCAACATATTTACTCAGGTTGCGTGACGTGGCTGTTTACTATCATTTGCTATATCAACCTTCCCTGTTAAGATTGTGATAAGGTCGTCAGCTTTCATTTTGGAATATTTATTACATCTACATATCAGGTGAGTTCATAGCCTCGCCTTTCAATCTTTTGAATGTTTTATAAACCCGCGAGGGGGATACATGCTCAATTGTTTTTAATATATACAAGTACTTAAAACCGATATTGTGAAATTCATAACCTCGCCTTTACTTATTTACATGTTTTATAAACCCGCGAGGGGGATACATGTTTGTTTACAAACTCTTTTGCATACTCGTTTATCTTATAACAATGTGATTACTTTTCAAAGACTTAATGAGTTCATAATCTCACATGCTTTATAAACCTGTGATATCTACTGTAAACCATGAATGCAAGTGTTCTCTAAACTATATGCTACCCTGATATATTATTGCCTAAATACATGAAAGTATCTCTTAGGGTAATAACTCCTAATATCTCTTTGGGTAGTATCTCCCAATATCTCTTTGGGTAATATCTCCCAATATCTCTTTGGGTAGTATCTCCCAATATCTCTTTGGGTAATATCTCCCAATATCTCTTTGGATAGTAGATCGAAGTATCCCTTAGGGTAGTGACTCCCAATATATCTCCTGGTAAAGGTTCCCGGTTCTATTGAGTTTAAATATGTGATTCATAAGCTTAGGGCAATAATACTGTTTTCTATAATAATTATACTCATTGCAGTTATTACCACTTATGGGTGTATAACAACATAATTTCAACCATTTTATTATAAACCTATGAATTTCACTCAACCTTTGTGTTGACCCTTTTTATGCATGTTTATCTCAGGTAAATGAGCAACTTATGGCATGGAGTGGCATGGACTCGGAGATGGCTTTAAAACTTGTTATCATTACATTTTATGTGTTTTCTGATTTTAGACCTGCCTTTGTAAAACTCTGATTTGAAATGAAATGACTAACGTATCTTTTGATACAACGTCTTTTGGGTCGTTTTCTATGATTATGATTGTTGTTTCCATGAAGTAATACCCCAGATTAGCTTCCGCTGCTATATTGTAAAAATGGGGGTGTTACAGATTGGTATCAGCGCCATGGTTATAAAGAACAAGGTCAAAACCTTAACTATAACCACATTTCTTTTTCAGCCATCAAAGTCCTCTGTGCCACTACATTCCGGAACAAGTATGTAAATATACATAAGCTATCTATATCTTTTACCATAATAACTTATGTTATTTACGACTGGGTTGTTAACAGAACGATGTCTTCTCCCAACCGCTCTACTTCTGATATTGAGGATGCTTTTTCCTCTATGAATATTCTTAACTATACTTCGGTCTCATCAGATTATTTCCCAGTTTCATTGGGAAGCAATTCTTTTAACTCTTCGGAAAACTCTAACGATAATATGATTCCACCGGTATTCTCATCTTTCTACAATAATACTTATTTGAAGGACGTACAAGCAATTTATGCTAAGGAATTACCTATTTCATCACCAGATCCTATTACTTCACCAGCTATTTTGACTCCATCTCCGGTATTACCACCATCACTACTATTTGATCCTCGATATTTCTTTGTTCCTGAAGAATTATTACCACCTAAGAAACGAATATGTTCCCCATCTTCTTCCTCAACTACGTTATCTAATCCATCTCGGAATCAAACCCGTAATTTGGTATCACCATCTTCCTCAGTTTATACTCCTACCCCACCTCAAATATTTGAAATAGGAAAAAGTTCAGTTAAGATACATCTGAAACATCATGAGGAACAAATAGAAGATATTTTGAATTACTTAGATGAACTCTCTTTTCACCGTATCGAGAAAATGGAGGAAGGACGTATTGATAGAATGATCATACGAAGGAATAGTGACGAACTAAAGACCGAACTCAAGAAAATCCGTACTCAGATTATCAAACTTCAAAAGAAGCAGTTAGGGCAAAAGGATAAGATTGCCTTTGCTTACTACAGAATTTCCGATCTTGAACAAATCATTGAGAAAATCCAAGCTCGTCACCAAACAAATCAGGAAGATCTTTAGGATGTCATCTACCGGATCAAAATCATCAAGCTATTTATAACTTTATCCTAGCCACGGGATGTGTGGTATAAATAAAAATGCTTGTCAAATCTTGACTATGTACAGTAAGAAGGCAAGTTATTTATAAAGGCAATCCCGTTTCGTATCTTATTGTTTCCAACTTATCGCTCTTTCATCATCATTTCCACCATTTGCATCATTATCTCCGTCTTTATCATAACCTCTAAGTGCTTAAAAATTCAAAAACAAGCATTTCTCTTTAAGCATTTTATGGATGTGGGTTGAATGGTTTGAGTATGAATTAAGTTTGGAAATGTAGTCAACAAGATATGGTGATTTTTTGCATATAAGGTGATTCGGTTGCTTGCATAAGGTATCTGAAATTCTAAGCATATGTTTGGCTTAAGTAGCAGACTTCTGTTAGTTAGTTTTGTCTTAGATATGACTATTGTATCCGATATCATATGTTAAATATGTCTTGTTTTTCATTTGTGTATTCGTCTGTTGTAGGCATGTCTATCCTTTTACTGAATTGATGTAATTGTCATTAATTATTAATAAAAAAATTTACCTTTGCACCAAAAATATAAAGGGCTTTCTAAAATATAAAGGGCTTTCTAAAATCAAATATTCATTTAAGTGGGCTTTGGAAGTAATCCATATGAACCCGCCAAAAATGTCTACACAGTTTACACTTTGAAAAAATGAAACGACATGCAACTTTAGAAAAGGAAGAGACACGTCAATTATGATGGATAAAGAGTATTTACACGGTTGCCATAAAGTAGTATTTACACAAGTGGTTTACGTTTAGAAATATCATCTTGGAGAATTACGTGAAACCTCCAACTCTACAGACATTTCAATGATGTGGACTGTAATGATGGATAGAGAGTTGAATACAATAGTGAAACCTCCAATAGTGAGGAACCTTTTGGCGGTGCTAGAGAACTCCAAGAAAGTTTAAATAAGAGGCAGGCGATTATAAATGTGTTGCATTCTTTAGGGAACAACAAGATCAAGAGTTGGCTTTGATGAGGGACCTTATGCTGAAGATCTTTGAGGAACAGTTAAGGACCTTTGAAAAAAGGGAGTTCATTGGTTATATTAAAAAACTCTAGATGGTTGTTGTTATTAAGGATTGTTAATTATGTTCCATGCAAGGTTATTTATACTTGTTTGGTTATTACTTTTATGTTTATGTATTAAACCCATGAATATGGTCATTCTATTAATGATTTATTTAACTTATGATTTTATTATATTAATTGTAGGTGTTTGCTTTTCTTTTTACGGTTATTTGTTTGCCGTTAACACAAAAACTAACATATTACATGCTAAATAAACTTAAAACAAAACAAGATCACAGTTTGCAATAAGTTTTGACATTCATTATTTGTAGTACGATGAGTTAAGCACCATCTAGAACAACGGGAAGGCGATCTTATATCAGAATTTACAATCATGTAAGTCTAATAGATGGTCATTTATATTTTTAGCATTAAAATTTGTTTCTTGTTGTTTGTTTTTAGCCAAATGACATATTATTGTTAATTTGCTAGTATAATGTGTTTGTATTGGTAAAAAATGCAATATGGAAATAACAAGATGTGTAGATAAACATTTACATAAGCATAATTTCATTAAGATCTTAGGATAAAAGACTATAACACTAGACACATACACCACATAAGAAAACATAACACAACCTTAAGTTGTTAGTTTGGGCTGATTCTGAGGACAAAAGATGCAAAAGAGAACATAGCCAAACCCTAACAACTAGAACACAAAAGAAACAGATGACAGAAGATGAGTGTGAGCACTAAAGATAACATGACAGGAGCATCACTGACGGTGCAACTTAGTAATGAAAGAGATTTTCTTCAAGACCTTGAGTTGAGTTTCACTTATTAATTTAATCATCTCCCTAGATTTCTCCAATTCATCATCCTGAAGCTCCTTAATCAATTTGAAAGACTCAAAAACAACATTAGACCTAGACAAAAACCTTTGCATTTCCATCATTTGCTCCCGCCTCTCTTGATAACGAACGGTCAACTCTTGGCACATTACATACGTTTCCCTAATTAACTTAAATCCCTTTCATAATCAGTCTCAAGAGTCAAACCTATATGCATGGGTACCATAACAACATATTAGTTTGTTTTTTTAACGGCATAAACAGATTAGTGTCTGAAACATGAAATCCCAAACTATAATCTTTCATTGCCTTCTCGGCCTTCTTAGCTGGATTTAACTTTCTCCTCTTGTTTGATCTTTCAAGAGGGAAGTACATTGGCAGATGCACTCTCGTCTTCGTTCTCTCTTTTCCTCTTCCTTGGTCTTTCAATCTCCTTATCAACCACATGCTCTATCCTTTCCAACTGTTCTTCAACAGCTACAACTGGAGCATCAACACCTACCATATTTTCTTTTAGTTCATCATTCAGAAAAGGCAAACACTCAAGTAGATCATCTAGCTCAGCAAACAACTCTGCGTTCTCTTTAGCTTCATCATCTCCATCGTAAGGATCTTGTTGCCAATCATATAGATCTACTTGCTGCAACAAATCATCATCATCATTCCATGTCTCAAGATCCCCCTTCAGCCCACTTATGCTACGGTCATAATCACTGTCATACATTAGATGATGAAAGTTATAATACACAGGCTCTTGCATCTCCTGTTCAGCTTTGACCTCCTTTGTCATGTCTATAGGATCCTGACTTAAATCTAAGCCAAACGCAAAGTCATTCTCAATGTTTGGTTTTTGGTGAAAGAGGTAAATAAATATAAGGGGGTGTTTGGATTTTAGTTTTGTAGGAGCTATTTAAAAGAAAAGGGGTGTTTGGTTTACATGTTGTATTTATAAATTATATTTTTTTTGTTTTTATTTTTACACCACAATATTTGTTTTAAAACATTTAATTGAAATATTAAAATTGTAAAAATACTATTTTGACGCGGTTTCGGCCAAACGCGGATAAAAGTCAGAAAGTATTAAAATAAAAGAAAAATAAGCTTTCGAAGCTAAAATATGGAGTTGTCGATTTCTCAAACACTAAAGCGGATAAATATCTAAATCACGACGCGCAAATAATTAAAATTTATGATTTTTATCAAGTCGAGCAAAAAGAATAAAAATAATTTCTACAAAAATTAGAAAATACAAATAGGGATCGGTCTAAACATTGATCTTAAATTCGGGTTGTTAAAAACATTGCATCAAACCCGTATATGGAAAACCTTTTGCTGTCAACTAAATCATACCATTCTATTACTACATAACGATATCTCCTATCTGCTAGTGAGGTAAAATTTCCACTGTGATGGATTTTTAGTGTAAACAGGTAGTCATATGATTCTGTGTAAAAACATAAAACATCAATTTTTACTCACACTCTGCATGCTCCAAACATGATACGGAGTATTGAAACAAACTAATCAAAAAAATTAAAGTAAACGAAGCTTAACATAAATGACTCCTAAATCTTGGATGTGGGTACTACGTGCTCGATTATGACCAAATGTAGGTGCTAACATTTTAAGATGTTTATTTTGCTATTTTAGGGAAGATAATGAAATGAGAAATAAGATGAAAATGAAATACTGTAGAGGTTTATGGGGACATGTGATAGTTGGCAATCTGGCATGATAGTGGTACAGGCGGGAAATGAAAAGTGTGCCCATCACACTTTAGGGTAACCATTGTTTTTTTATTCAATCTTAATTTGATTACGTACTAGTATTTCACTCTAAAATTCTAAAAATTATTTTTTTCAGTTTCATTTTCAATATTTCGTTTTGGCTCTAGACTTTCCCCCCAAAACCTTCGACTCATCTCACGTCGAATCACGCGTTAAACGTCACTCGTATATATCACTTCGACTCGCCCGTTTACGTCTCATGTATATAACATCGACTCACCCGTTAAGCGTCACGTGTATATAAATAGCACATCGACTCGGCCTTTAAACGTCTCGATGTCACATCGACTCTCCCGTTTAACATCTATGTATATCAATATCATATCGACTCATCCATTTAACGTCTCATGTATATCAATACCGCCTCGACTAACCCGTTTAACGTCTCTTGTTAAGCAAATTCTCATCGACTCACCCGTTTTCCAACGGATACTAAATGAGAAAAAGTCAAAACATTAAATATATGCAACGTGTATAAGCGAACGGATTGAATGTCGCGAGAATCCTTAAAAGGAAAGATAAAATACATGACTCAAAGAAGAAGCCATTCGAAACGAGGAATTTAACAAGTTGTCAATTCTTGGAAGCGATTAAGGGTTCATTGCTATTAGCTTATCCAGTTCGTCGCGGTCGATACAAATTCGAAAAAAATCCATATAACAAATTATGAGTCAAAAGGAGTTCATAGCCCAAAGAATGATTCATACGCACGCTATGTCGGATACACATGTGCCAAATCTGATTATTTAAAACGCGTTCTAGTCGTAACTCATTCATCCGGAATAGTTATAGATTTATCCAAAGAACCACATGGTCCTCATATGTTTTACCCTTCACCCATGTAGAAACCCAGCAGCCTCCAAGTCAAATAAAATTAGTTATAAGCCTAACTATCTGCATTGCAAATTATGGGTACACACTAAGTTTGTTTCCACGGTTTTGGTCGTATCTCGACCATCCGGAAGAGTTGGCGTTCCATCCAACTCGCCACTAGGACCTAACATATTAGCCTATTCATTAATGCAAATATACAGTAGGATTTAAGCCAAAATTTTCCCATTAAAAATACCAACTTTACTCGAAAGTTCTAAAAAAATAGCCGAAAGTAACCCTAAATAGTCAACACTTATAGGAATTACTATTATATATATAGATGGCGATGATCCCGAAGATAAGCGTAAGAATTTGAGAGGAGAGTAGCTCATATATGTACAAGTATCCTTATATAATACTAGTATTGACGTTCGAGGGAGAAAATAAGAAAACAGGAAGTACGCGATAGTCGGAGTGGTCAATATATAACCGACCGATATAAGGCAAATAGTATGACGTCATAAGATAGACGTACGAGAGCAAAATAATAACCAAGCATTATATATTCATTATTAATATAATAGCAATAAGGATGCAAAAAGGGAGCATATTAGTTACCTGGGAGCAAGCTCGCGCGGATATCGGACAATGGTGAATGACTCTTAAATTTTTTTGGAAAACGATTATAGTTTCGGTTTTGAAAACAACCTAGTTCTCTACAACGAGTGCTCTCATACCAATCTGTAACACCCCCAAAACATCGAAAATGTACAAAGGAAGTTATATATCACTTCTACTAACCAGTTTAACGTCTCATGTATATCAACACCACCTCGACTCACTCGTTATACGTCACTTGTATATATCGCGCGTACTCATTCGTTTAACGTCTCATGTATATATCAATCAATATCACATCGTCTAACCGCTTTAACATCACATGTATATCAACACCACCTTGACTCACCCGTTACATGTCACTCATGTATATCGCATCGACTCATTCGTTTAACGTCTCGTGTATATCAAAATCACATCGTCTAAACGCTTTAATATCTCATGTACATAAATACCGCCTTGACTCACCCGTTAAACGTCTATCATGTATATCACATCGACTCATCCGATTAACATATCATGTATATCACGTCGACTAACACGTTTATGGTCTCATGTACATCAATACCACCTCGACTCACCCGTTTAACGTGTTTTGTTAAGCAAAATCTCACTGACTCGCCCCTATAACGAACAACTCCGTTTAACATAAATTAACGTAAAACATCGCAAATGTACAGAGAAAGTCATATAATACTTCGACTCGCCATTTTAATGTCTCATGTATATAACATCGACTCACCCGTTAAGCGTCACGTGTATATGAATAGCACATCGACTCACCCTTTAAACGTCTCTCATGTGCATCGATATCACATCGTCTAACCGCTTTAACATATATGTATACCAATATCATATCGACTCATCCGTTTAACGTCTTATGTATATCAATACCACCTCGACTAACCCGTTTAATGTCTCTTGTTAAGCAAATTCTCATCGACTCACCCGTTTAATGACCGACTCCGTTTAATAAAAATTAACGTAAAATGTCAAAAATGTACTAAGGAAGTCATATATCACTTCTACTAACCCGTTTAACGTCTCATGTATATCAACACCACCTCGACTGACTTGTTAGACGTCACTCGTATATATCACGCGTACCCATTCGTTTAACGTCTCATGTATATATCAATCAATATCACATCGTCTAACCGCTTTAACATCACATGTATATCAACACTACCTCGACTCACCCATTATACGTCACTCATGTATATCGCATCGACTCATTCGTTTAACGTCTCGTGTATATCAATATTACATCGTCTAACCGCTTTAATATCTCATGTATATAAATACCGCCTCGACTCACCCGTTAAACGTCTATCAGGTATATCACATCGACTCATCCGTTTAACCTCTCATGTATATCATGTCGACTAACACATTTAGCGTCTCATGTACATCAATACCACCTTGACTCACCCGTTTAACGTGTCTTGTTAAGCAAAATCTCACCGACTCGCCTTATAACAAATATCTCCATTTAACATAACTTAACATAAAACATCATAAATGTACAGAGAAAGATATATATCACTTTTACTCGCCCGTTTAATGTCTCATGTATATAACAATGACTCACCCATTAAGCGTTACGTGTATATGAATAGCACATCAACTCACCCTTTAAACGTCTCTCATGTGAATCGATATCACATCGAATCTCCCGTTTAACATCTATTTATATCAATATCATATCGACTCATCCATTTAACGTCTCATGTATATCAATACCGCCTCGACTAACCCGTTTAACGTCTCTTGTTAAGCAAATTCTCATCGACTCACTCGTTTAACGACCGACTCCGTTTAACAAAAATTAACGTAAAACTTCGACAATGTACAAAGGAAGTCATATATCACTTCTACTAACCCATTTAATGTCTCATGTATATCAACACCACCTCTAATCACTCGTTAGATGTCACTCGCGTATATCGCGCGTACTCATTCATTTAACGTCTCATGTATATATCAATCAATATCACATCGTCTAACCACTTTAACATCACATGTATATCAACACCACCTTGACTCACCCGTTATACGTCACTCATGTATATCGCATCGACTCATTCGTTTAACGTATCATGTATATCAATATCACATCATCTAACCGGTTTAATATCTCATGTACATAAATACTGCCTCGACTCACCCGTTAAACGTCTATCATTTATATCACATCGACTCATCCATTTAACATCTCATGCATATCATGTCGACTAACACGTTTAGCGTCTTATGTACATAATTACCACCTTGACTCACCCGTTTAACGTGTCTTGTTAAGCAAAATCTCACCGACTCGCCCCTATAATGAACAACTCTGTTTAACATAAATCAACGTAAAACATCGCAAATGTACAGAGAAAGTCATATAATACTTTGACTCGCTCGTTTAACGTCTCATGTATATAACATCGAGTCACCCGTTAAGCGTCACGTGTATATGAATAGCACATCGACTCACCCTTTTAAACGTCTCTCATGTGCATCGATATCATATCGTTTAACCGCTTTAACATCTATGTATATCAATATCATATCGACTCATCCGTTTAACGTCTTATGTATATCAATACCACCTCGACTAACTCATTTAATGTCTCTTGTTAAGCAAATTCTCATTGATTCACCCGTTTAACGACTGACTCCGTTTAACAAAAATTAACATAAAACCTCAAAAATGTACTAAGGAAGTCATATATCACTTCTACTAACCCGTTTAGCGTCTCATGTATATCAACACCACCCCGACTCACTCATTAGAAGTCACTCGTGTATATCGCGCGTACTCATTCGTTTAACATCTCATGTATATATCAATCAATATCATATCGTCTAACCGCTTTAACATCACATGTATATCAACACCACCTTAACTCACCCGTTATACATCACTCATGTATATCACATCGACTCATTCGTTTAATGTCTCGTGTATATCAATATCACATCGTCTAACCACTTTAATATCTCATGTACATAAATACCGCCTTGACTCACCCGTTAAACGTCTATCATGTATATTGCATCGACTCGACCATTTAACCTCTCATGTATATCACGTCGACTAATACGTTTAGCATCTCATGTACATAAATACCACCTCGAATCACCCGTTTAACGTGTCCTATTAAGCAAAATCTCACCGACTCGCCCCTATAACGAACAACTTCGTTTAACATAAATTAACATAAAACATCGCAAATGTACAAAGAAATATACATATCACTTTGACTCGCCCGTTTAACGTCTTATGTTTATAACATCGACTCACCTACTAAGCATCACGTGTATATGAATAGCACATCGACTCACCCTTTAAATGTCTCTCATGTGCATCTATATCACATCGACTCTCCCGTTTAACATCTATGTATATCAATATCATATCAACTCATCCGTTTAACGTCTCATGTATATCAATACCGCCTCGACTAACCCCGTTTAACGTCTCTTGTTAAGCAAATTCTCATCGACTTACCCATTTAACAACCAACTCCGTTTAACAAATATTAACGTAAAACCTCGAAAATGTACAAAGGAAGTCATATATCACTTCTACTAACCCATTTAATGTCTCATGTATATCAAAACCACCTCGACTCACCCGTTATACGTCACTCATGTATATCGCATCGACTCATTCGTTTAACGTCTCGCGTATATCAATATCACATCGTCTAACCGGTTTAATATCTCATGTACATAAATACCGCCTCGACTCACCCGTTAAACGTCTATCATGTATATCACATCGAATCATCCGTTTAACATCTCATGTATATCACGTCAACTAACACGTTTAGCGTATCATGTACATCAATACCACCTTGACTCACCCGTTTAACGTGTCTTGTTAAGCAAAATCTCACTGACTCGCCCCTATAATGATTAACTCCGTTTAACATAAATTAACATAAAACATCGCAAATGTACAAAGAAAGTCATATAATACTTTGACTCGCCCATTTAACGTCTCATGTATATAACATCGACACACCCGTTAAGCGTCACGTGTATATGAATAGCACATCGACTCACCCTTTAAACGTCTCTCATGTGCATCGATATCACATCGTCTAACCGCTTTAACATCTATGTATATCAATATCATATCGAATCATCCATTTAACGTCTTATGTATATCAATACCACCTCGACTAATCCGTTTAATGTCTCTTGTTAAGAAAATTCTCATCGACTCACCCGTTTAACGACCGACTCCGTTTAACAAAAATTAACGTAAAACCTCAAAAATATACTAAGGAAGTCATATATCACTTCTACTAACCCGTTTAATGTCTCATGTATATCAACACCACCTCGACTCACTCGTTAGACGTCACTCGTGTATATCGCGCGTACTCATTCGTTTAACGTCTCATGTATATATCAATCAATATCACATGGTCTAACCGCTTTAACATCACATGTATATCAACACCACCTTAACTTACCCGTTATATGTCACTCATGTATATCGCATCAACTCATTCGTTTATCGTCTCGTGTATATCAATATCACATCGTCTAACCGCTTTAATATCTTATGTACATAAATACCGCCTCGACTCACCCGTTAGATGTCTATCATGTATATCACATCGACTCATCCGTTTAACCTCTCATGTATATCACGTCGACTAACACATTTAGCGTCTCATGTACATCAATACCAACTCAACTCACCCGTTTAACGTATCTTGTTAAGCAAAATCTCACCGACTCGCCCCTATAATGAACAACTCCGTTTAACATAAATTAACGTAAAACATCACAAATGTACAAAGAAAGATATATATCACTTCGACTCACCCATTTAACGGCTCATGTATATAACATCGACTCACCTGTTAAGCGTTACGTGTATATGAATAACACATCGACTTACCCTTTAAACGTCTCTCATGTGCATTGATATCACATCGACTCTCCCATTTAACATCTATGTATATCAATATCATATCAACTCATCCGTTTAACGTCTCATGTATATCAATACCGCCTCGACTAACCCGTTTAACGTATCTTGTTAAGCAAATTCTCATTGACTCACCCATTTAACGACTGACTCTGTTTAACAAAAATTAATGTAAAACCTTGAAAATGTACAAAGGAATTCATATATCACTTCTACTAACCTGTTTAATGTCTCATGTATATCAATACCACCTCAACTCACTCGTTAGACGTCACTTGTGTATACCGCGCGTACTTATTCGTTTAACGTCTCATGTATAAATCAATCAGTATCACATTGCCTAACCGCTTTAACATCACATGTATATCAACACCACCTTGACTCACCCGTTATACGTCACTCATGTATATTGCATCGACTTATTCGTTTAAAGTCTCGTGTATATCAATATCACATCGTCTAACCACTTTAATATCTCATGTACATAAATACCACCTCGACTCACCCGTTAAACGTCTATCATGTATATCACATCGACTCATCCGTTTAGCATCTCATGTATATCACGTCGACTAACACGTTTAGCGTCTCATGTACATCAATATCACCTTGACTCACCCGTTTAACGTGTCTTGTTAAGCAAAATCTCACCGACTCGTCCCTATAACAAACAACTTCGTTTAACATAAATTAACTCAAAACATCGCAAATGTACCAAGAAAGATATATATCACTTCGACTCACCCGCTTAACATCTCATGTATATAAAATCGACTCACCCGTTAAGCGTCATGTGTATATTGTAACACCCCCATTTTGATAATATAGCAGCGGAAGCTAATCTGGGGTATTACTTCATGAATCACAGACACAATCATAGAAAACGACTCAAAAGAGACGTTTTTAAAAGATACGTTATCATTCATTTAAAATCAGAGTTTTACAAAGGTAGGTCCCAAAATCTAGAAACATAAAATGTGATTGATAACATGTTTTAGCCATCTTCAAGTCCATGCCACTCCATGCCATAAGTTTCTCAATTACCTCGGATAAACATGCATAAAAAGGGTCAACACAAAGGTTGAGTGAAATTCATAGGTTTGAAATGTAATAGTTGAATACAAGTTATCATAATGGAAATATTTGCATTACAGGGACAGTTATCATGAAAAATATTATTATTGCATCTAAGTTCATGACACCAATACGTTAACATGGACATCACCATAGTGACATTGGTTGGGGAACATATGTCTTCGTGGAAAGGTAACTTGCCAAGGTTACCCAATACGTCAAATATAGTGTGTTTGGCTACCCCATGAACGGGTATACCAACGGGAGCCGTCACCCCTAATAGATCTATCCACAATATTCGCGCTCACTCGTAAGCAATTAATGGTTCATGATATGAAAATAATGGCACTAGAAGCTACTTAGGCAATAATATATCTAGATAGCATACATGTCTGGATAGCATACATTTAGAAAACACTTGTATTCATGGTTTAAGCATGTATCCCCCTCGCGGGTTTATAAAGCATGTAAATAAGTAAAAGCGAGGCTATGAACTTCACTAAGTCTTTGAAAAGTAATCACATTGTTATAAAATAAATAAGTATGTAAAAGAGTTTGTAAACAAGCATTTATCCCCCTCGCGGGTTTATAAAACATGTAAATAAGTAAAGGCGAGGTTATAAACTTCACCTTAACAGGGAGATCTGATTAATGGCAAAAGTATATCAAATGAAATGCGTCTGTATGGTAACACGATGTTATCTACTTGAACGTGGAAATTCAGTATATCAATT